>OOFB01002132.1:1665-14929 GCA_900323305.1 Trachyrincus murrayi
AAACACATTGGTGGCATCTCCACACTGTGTGTGTGTGTGTGTGTGTGTGTGTGTGTGTGTGTGTGTGTGTGTGTGTGTGTGTGTGTGTGTGTGTTCTCTGCAGGTCTTCTTTCTCGGCCATTAGAGTGTACAGAAGTAATGCCTTCGAAGATTCGAGTGCTTCAGTTTCTCTCAAGGATAAACGACGGAGAGAAACTAGGTAATGTTCCCTCACACGACATGCATAAACTAGCACGTATTGTCTGTGAGATTCACTTGAAAAGCATTTTCCTCTGCCACTTTTCAGTACATCTTTATATGGGATAGTGGTGCTTAAAGTTGGATATTGGTATTTCGCTAGAAAGTATTTCCTAAATGTTCTCTTTCCTGGTACTAGATTTGACATTTGAATCTGATGAGTCCATCAGTCCTCTGGAGTCGGCCGTAGAGATGCTGACCAACCTCAGTGAAATATTTAATATTTCCCAGGAAGACTTGGAGAAAGTATGCACTTCTATCAAAGAGATGGTAGGTGTGTGTGTGTGTGTGTGTGTGTGTGTGTGTGTGTGTGTGTGTGTGTGTGTGTGTGTGTGCACGCTCACAAGTTTCAGAGTTTTTGGGAGTTGTTACACCAATGAACACCAGTTTTATTTTTGTGTTAACTCTATGGAATAGTTTGTGTGTTGATGGTTTCATGGTTGACGTCCGTTGCTTGTCTCTGTTCAGTTGGTGGTGATTTGCCTGAAGAACGGAGAGTTTGACAAGGCGAAGGAAATTCTCACAAAACATTTTCCCAGTGGGATGGTGGGAAAGGTGTGTTCAGATGCTTTTTTTTATTACCTCGTTGGGCAGCCCAAGATAAAACGTGAGCGAAAACGCCTATTAATGGTTTTTTGTTGTGGCCTGTCCTCTACAGAAAGCAATATTAATGGGGTTGGCCAATCAGAAGGTGAAAAGCCACGACATTCTAGAGCAGACCAACTTCAAGAAGTTCAAGGAGGACATGGTGAATTTCAGCGTGCAACTCTTCCCTTCGTCCGTGCCTTTCCTCTACAAGGTACGCCCCCCGGGCCCTGAGCCACAACACTTGGGATTAAAGAGCCCCTATTGATTATCCACCACATGCCATTTTAAGAATCTACCCTATAGTAGTGACATCACAAGTGGGAGTGTCCACCCAGATGTTTGACGGATGGATCGGTCTACCGGCCTACCCAGTGGACCGTACCAACCGGTAGGCTGATCTATCCATCGTACATCTGGGCTACCCGACCTCACACCTGGTGGTGAAACTACGTGTTCAGCGCGTGTTGACACCAGTGCATCGACTGTTTGAACGGCAGGCTGCACAGCAACTTGTGGACAAGCGGCTGGTGGATCTCGGGGAGTCCCCCCACCAGGGGGGCGCCCCCCCGGGGGAGGAGGAGGCTGACCTTGCGGACAGCTCCAGGGACAACGTACCGGTCTGCCTGGTCGCAGGGTAGGACCTTCTCTTGCCACTTTTCCATTAGTGCGGGGCTGCCCGCTTTAAACAGGCTGACCACAAAGTGTCCGCTGGTTTTCCAAACAAACTCTGACTCGTATCTCTTATAAGTTGCTTTGGATAAAACAGTCTGCTAACTGGAATAATAATGTTAAACAGTAATAAGCGTCTGGATCTGACCCTGCCTCTCCTCTCTGTTGTCGTTAGATTATCCTCTCCATACCAATTAATCGAGAAGAAAAGACTGGTGGCTGCGTACACGGCATTATCCAAGAACTCTAACAAGACACCCTTCTCAGAGCTGGAGGAGGAGGAGCACGACTCCTCCACCAAGGATCCGGGACCGGGCCGGTCCTCCCAGGCGGACTCGGGCAGCCCCCGGGAGGCTTGTGTGGACGACGCCGCCTCCCCCAGCCACTCGGCTTCGTCCCGGGGGCTGGCACCGCGCCGGAGGCTCCGGGGCTTGTATACCGTGTCCCAGCTGGTCCAGGAGCCCGACAGCCTGGTCAGCACTCTGGAGTCCACGGACGCTGAGGAACCCGACGCGGCTGTCGACTCACCGGAAGTGGAGGCGGAGTCGCATGCAGCGCGAGTACCCCGGTCAAAATCGACCAATAAGAAGAAGCCGGTGATGACTCAGAGGCCAGTCCCCTCCTCACCCAGAAAGTAAGTAATACTGCTTCTACAGATATGTGTCGCGTGAGAATTATATTGTAATGGATAATAAAGATCTTCTGAATTACTTAACAAACATCAATTAACAAACACCAATTTTTTTTTGAATCAGTCTAATGAAATCCCAATCAACAATCAGTAAGTGGGTCTACGTTCTCATCTTGACCGCTGTGTAGCGTCTGGAATAACTTCTCTAAGGCTTACTGGCTTATTTAGCCTGAAGGACTTTTAACTAAATCTAGTTACTAGTTGTACTCTGTGGTCCACCTTTTAAATGAATCTAGTGGCTAGTTACTTGTTACTACGACTAGTTACTGTCTTAACGAGGAGGAACAGCTCGCTGGTCCTTCGTGTGTGTGACTAGTTAGTGACTGTCTTAACTAGGATGAAGGACTCTGTGGTCCATCTCTTAACTAAGCCTACTGACTTTCAGATCGGCGGCAGCACCGTCGGAGGACAGCGACTCGGACCTGAACGTTGACAGATCGCCAGTCAGGCCGAAGAAACGCAAGTCGTACGTCAACGTTGTGCGTGTGTGTTCTGATTCAACATGAAAATGGTCGATTTAATAATTGTGATTTTCAGTACTCAAGTGTATCTAAGCCGTTAAATAATTGATTGCTAATCTGACCAACAGTCTGAGAGGACTAATGCTACAGCAAGTGGAAGTGAGGCACACTATTCAGTGTGTGAACTAAATGTGGGCAGGCAGGGCAGTCTAGTGGTCAGGCTGTTTGACTCTCTGGGTTTGTCTGCCTGTATGCATCCCTGAGGAAGATGTGTAAGCGGTACCTGCTTCTTGATGACATGTATCTGACTTCGTCATTGTAAAGTGTTATGTTGATCCGTTCCACAGCACACCGCTAGATGACGTTGAAGAGGGTCACTCGTCCTCCAGCCTAACCCCTCAGAAGACCTCCCCTAAAACTGACAAGACTAAGGGGTTTGTAGGATTATCAATATTGTTTGTAGCAATGTCGTTAACACATTTGACCCAGAGTCAGTAACACTCAGTGATGCTCTATGTGAATGAATAGGCCACGTAAACTATTGGGTCCCTGATGTATTGATTAACCTACCAGCCTACCCAGTGGACTGTACCAACTGGTAGGCTGGTCTATCCGTCATCCATCTGCCTTGGACACTTCCACTATAGGGTAGGCTAATCAACATCACACCTGGTGGTAAAATAGGTTCCCTTTTAATACATTCTGAGGTAGAGAATAATAAGTGTCCAGTTAACTGTGGATGTTGAGTAAAAGCAGGGATATCATAATAAATTAAGATACTTGATGGATTTTCCTCTGTACGGCCTTGGGGTGGCACTGTGACATTGTGTGTCCTGGGTTTAAATGTGGGTAAATCTAATTTGCAAGAAGGGGGCAGGATCATAAATGGTCTACTCTAGTGTCTAGGGTGTTCGACTCCGAGCCGAAATGTTCTGCTTTCCATTCCCAATGTGCTCTACCTGTAGGCATCGTAGAGCAAGATGCCTAACCCTACTCCGTAATGAATTAATGTATCTGTATTAATTGGAAATCACCTGCTTGGCTGCTAGTCTGGCGAGATTCTCCTTCAGTCATAATAATTATTAATTAATCATAAACAAGGTAGCAACATGTCTACAACCTGCTGACTAGTATCCGCCCTCTCAGGAAACTACTGGACAACGCAAAGGAGTCAAAGGAGTCGTGGAGCGACGAAGATTCTCTGTTCGCCTCCAACAAAGGTAACGCAGCCATGTTGAGTCCTGTGGTCCCTAAAGGCCCCATGTCCTTAAAACAAAACCCATGTCCTTACAACAAAACCCACCCGTTGGCACAGACCAAACGGCCGGTGTGCAAACAAACCGAAGTGCTGCATTGGGCTTCGATCGCCGCAGGGTGCTCAGCCTAACTGGTCAAAACCTTTCCCTTTGAGTGTCGCATGTAACCTACGGCCCCTGTGGGCTACGCTGGTGACTGTCCTACACACAAGGATAGTATTGTATTGTAAAAACAGCTAATGTGGTTAACTATTTCTGATGGAACTGAATATGTCCATATTGAACGCCTACACCAGTCCAGTGTGAATGTCCTCTCACTGCACTCCTTCTGTCTTCTTGAAACACAGGACAGCAGAACAGCACGTACTCAGCTTCAAGCAACAGCAAAAATGTAAGCGGAGCAACCTGAATCCTCATTAGTACTATGTTTGACCTAATCGAGGATTCTGAATAACCTTAGACATATCGTCAAGTGTCAGTGTTGGATGATACAGAAATGGTCTTTAACTAGAGCCGTATTGAATCATCTGTAGAGGAAATCGAATTTAAAAACAGAATCCATCATTGATTCACAAATCAGCCAGCTGGTGTGTTTGTCACGTGACTCAAAGTTTGGTGCACATCTTCCTTGCTCGGTACAGGTTTATTACTGGACATTTAATTATTTGTACAAAGGTCATTTAGGGTCAACCTAATTTCCACTGCGTGTTTTTCAGCCGTGGTCGGAGAAGGAGAGCAACACTTTAAAAGAAGCGGTTGCCAGATTCGGTGAGGGTAACTGGGCTAAAATCATGGCAAGATACAAGTTTGAAAACCGAACAAATGTCAACCTAAAGGACCGATGGAGAACCATGAAGAGGTTGAAGTTGGTGTGAACGGACAAGGACTGAAAGAAGAGGGTGTTACTTTGTAAACTCCTGCCATCTTTAATTTTTTTATTTTAAGTTCAACGTGCTGCAGGACCAAAAACTGATTTTTTTTTTACAAAAGATGACAAACTGCTCATTAAGGAAAAGTACTGAAGCACCATCACTGCGTTGTGATGGCGCTTCAATATAACTTTCCTCCTTATAACCATCACTGTGATGGTTGGGAAACGAGGGCCAGGGAGGCACTCTTAGGCGAGGGCAGGTGGACAACGCCTTCACCGGGCGGACTGCAAGGGAAGCCATGTCAACGCGGTTCGAAAACACATCCGAGCCAGGGAGGGAGAGAATAGAGACAGAACATCCATGTTATGTCAGCGTGTCCTCGTTCCTGATGAACTCTCCTACGTCTGCTTGGTGGAACACCACGATGGACATAGGGTCCATCCGCCGGCACTCCTGCGTCGTCTTCGCTGCCACGCCGAAGCCCTGGGGGAAGAACACTCCAGTTAGAAACATAACCCACACGGCCAGCTTCTGGAGAGGTTAAACAGGTTGTTGTTTTTTTATAAGGCATTGGTTTTGAATGTCAGTTAAGATAGTCTAGTTTTGTATTTTTTTTTTTAAACGATCATATTGCCTTTATGATGAACAACAGAGCCTCATCCTAGTGTGTGTGTGTGTATATACACACAGTTTACCTTGTAGGATATGAGAGACCTGCCTACTTGGCAAAATACCCACATTTCCCGATTTAATATCTTAACATGAACACATCTCACATAGAGCTACACGGCATGTGGAACAAAGTACAGTTGTCACACTTAAATGAATCCCGTTTGCATTAAAACTGTCAGCTTGTTTTTTATGATACTCCAGCCTACACGTCTATTTTAGGTAGGGTGAGCCGATCCGGAACCGGATCCAAGTTAAGTGTCCATGCATCCCTACCTAACCTCGGCCCCAGCCTGGAACGGGATGTTACAAATGAGCGCTATTGGCGAGCGAGGGCGGGACTTTAAGTTACATGGGTTTGTTTAGCGTGAGAGAGGCGGGACTTCCGTTAGAGGTTTGTTACTTTATTCGGTTATTGCTATGTCAAATTATTGGTCAAAAAACTCTTTGTTTATTCTCTTGTCATGCTCGTACCTGGAGCGAGGAAGAGCTTTAAAATAGTTTTTAAATCATGCAAGCTACTAGTCTGTCTTGAGACTACTAGAACACCAACAACTTCCTCCTGACCCGGTAGCCCAACTCACCAGGGGGACGTCTGCCATGGAGTAGACCACTACGCCCTGGTACTGAGAGGTGTTCTCCGTGATCCTTCCCAGTCCAGATTTCAACACATGGTTTCCATAGAGGAAGGACTGCTCCGTTCCGGGTTTTACCCACACCTTGAACTAAATACACAGGTACTTTAGTGTTTGCAGTAAAAATGAACACTGATCTATAGATTTGGACTAAACCAACTAAATAGTTATTTTGCAGTACAAAATTAGTCTAGAAATAACAGTTCCACCAAGATAATGTATGCATTTGGACTAGCCTAAGGGAACTAAATATTACAGGTGTTTTGCAGGACAAAATGAATGAATACAAATATTTCTACCAAGTTGAGGTATAGATTTGGCACCCTGAACCAACTGCTTTCCTTTGACAACACGTGATGACCACCAGGTTGTAGGAATCAGATGATAAACGTCAACATAACTGGATAATTCCTACCTTTGCATAAGGTGCAAGGAAATCCAAAGCTGTGATGTGCAGACGAAACTTTCCAGTCTTCGTGAATTTACCAAAGCAGGTGCCGACAGAGACGAGCTTGTCGCGGGCCACGTTTGTTGCCAGTTTGAGGATTTTCTCACTGTTGGGGTTCAGATGGAAGAACGTTAAAGAATGGTACGACTTTAAAGCTGCAACCAAATACGTGTAGCAGTAAAGTGATTTAACTGTTCACCTCATATAGTACACACGGTCGTTGTGAAGCCTGAAACAGTAAACACCATCAGGCCGATCTACAAGGAGTTTGATGTTTTCACCGATGCTGTTGGAGAAGAGAGGCGTGCGTTTAAAACACTGCTAGCAAAGAAGCTACACGTTAGCCTTCCTAAACTGCATAAAAGCACAGTTCGAGGGACACAAGTGCAATAAAGTCATACTCACTATTTCGAAAGTTTTTCAAACATAGTTTTTGTTTCTTCATCTGTCAACGGCCTCATGTTGATTTTCACTATAGTCGTAACGTGATCAGAACACCCGTCTCTTCGTATATGAAACACGTGGGTCACCCGGAAGTACCATATCATGGTGCGTTAAAGTCACGTGGGCTTGAAGGTACAAAATTAAAGATAATGTCAGTTCGAATAATGCTAATTGACACTGCTTTTGTTTTGTGTCTGGCAATATCTTTGAATAGGGTGAAGAAAGACTACACAAAAATAAATAAAACAAATACAGAAATGGCACTGTCATTCAGTCCCAAGGGGTTATTTGTGTTATACAATTCCATAGCTTTTTTGTTTTTGAGTTTTAGTGAAACTTTAAATAGTTCCATTTCATTTTTTGTACAGATATTCGGGAAGGTTTTCAAAAATGTGCTTTGTGGATAAAACCTCTTATTATACATCCATGGATAAAACGTGAGCGATATCTACAACGGGTGAGTGAACGCAGCACGCTAATGACACAATCGCAGTTCGGCGCTATGACGTAATCACCGTAAGCGCACACTTCCGGATCTCTCGCGGAGTTGGTTCGTTAGCTTCCAGCTCGTCGGAGTCTTTCACTTTTTCGTGGAATTTACTGCGATATTCTGGTACGTTCTCTGTCTTTACACTGCAAACCAAGCATAACGAAACGCTCACAAAACAACGATTCCTCGAATAGGAATGTGTGGTTTACATACACTGTTGTTATCCCGAGTAGTTATGTTGTAACGCTAAAATCTGTTTCGAAAACGAGCTAGCTGCAAAGCTAACGCTCGGTTAGCCAATGCTAACTTCCATATCCTTATATGTCAGATTGGGTGGAGAGCTAGCTAGAGAGCTAACGCCATATCCTTATATGTCAGATTGGGTGGAGAGCTAGCTAGAGAGCTAACGCCATATCCTTATATGTCAGATTGGGTGGAGAGCTAGCTGGCATGCTAACATATTTCGCTAAAACGGTATCGCTAACGTTTGTACGGTTTTTAGTTTATTAACAGCGGAGGGGAAGGGATGTGTTTGACGTGTATGGGATACGTAACACTGATTTATTGGTAAATAGCGATTATGTCCCAGATTGCTAAACACACCCAGATTTCAACCATTCCTACAAGGTCTGTACACCCCGGTGGGAGCTCTAGAGGTCTGTACACCCCGGTGGGAGCTCCAGAGGTCTGTACACCCCGGTGGGAGCTCTAGAGGTCTCTTAATGTTTCGTTGTGTGGGTGACGGGTGGAGCTCTAGAGGTCTCTTAATGTTTCGTTGTGTGGGTGACGGGTGGAGAGCTCTACGAGGACTCTTAATGTTTCGTTGTGTGGGTGACGGGTGGAGAGCTCTAGAGGTATCTTAATGTTTCGTTGTGTGGGTGACGGGTGGAGAGCTCTAGAGGACTCTTAATGTTTCGTTGTGTGGGTGACGGGTGGAGAGCTCTACGAGGACTCTTAATGTTTCGTTGTGTGGGTGACGGGTGGAGAGCTCTAGAGGTATCTTAATGTTTCGTTGTGTGGGTAACGGGTGGAGAGCTCTATGAGGACTCTTAATGTTTCGTTGTGGGTGACGGGTGGAGAGCTCTATGAGGACTCTTAATGTTTCGTCGTTGTGTGGGTGACAGGTGGAGAGCTCTACGAAGACTCTTAATGTTTCGTTGTGTGGGTGACGGGTGGAGATCTCTACGAGGTCTCTTAATGTTTCGTTGTGTGGGTGACGGGTGGAGAGCTCTACGAGGACTCTTAATGTTTCGTTGTGTGGGTGACGGGTGGAGAGCTCTACGAGGACTCTTAATGTTTCGTTGTGTGGGTGACGGGTGGAGAGCTCTACGAGGACTCTTAATGTTTCATTGTGTGGGTGACGGGTGGAGAGCTCTACGAGGACTCTTAATGTTTCATTGTGTGGGTGACGGGGGGAGAGCGTTAACATGCATCAGGAAATCACTCACTTTAGCCTGCAGTCAAAAAGAATAACTTGGCCTGGAGTTAAAACCAATAAATTAGCCTAGAGTTTCAGTATGTGGCTTAACTTGCATCTACTTGTCACATGCTGTTCAGATAATTTTAATGTTAAATTAGCACCACTCAACACATGGTCTCTTCTAGTAACATATATGCGTTCACCTGTACATGTTGCCATTAGATGTGACTTGATATTAATCACACTGTTGAGGGTGTGCGTCTGTTGCCTACATGTCAGTTCAGTAATGTACTGTCACTGTAATGCCTTTTAAATATTTATTTCTGTGGTTCAACAAAGTCAAGTGAAGGAGGCCAACAAATAGTTTGAAGAATGATACATGAGACAAAATGTACGCCAAAAAAATGCTAATAACTACTAGCACATATCGTTTTATACGGAAATGTTGTAGCTCTTTAACATAGTGAACATTGTAATGGAACTGGTGTCAAGACTCAACTGGACTCCCCTCATGTCAGACTGTTCTGAAAGGGCTTGAAGTTAAAAGAGACAGTCAGCAGTAAGAGCAGAGAGCGCTCCAAGGTTCCTTGCTCTAGTAGACGTCTCGCCACTGTCACCACAGGGAGGATCTCTGCCCACACACGAGTCACGACACACCACCATGGTTACCACACGATGCTCCAAACCTAAACAATCATACACAAACAAGCCATTATCAGGTGGCTTTATTGAGGACTTTTTCAGATCAATACACAACTGTTTTATTGTTTCAATGTTTGCTTGTCACAGGAGAGTGCTGCCTGAGGCCAGGAGGAGCTGTGCCTGTGTGTGTGTGTGTCAGCTGTTTGGGCCCCCAGAGAAACGACGGCTTTGGCTGTGTCTTCCGGTTCCCTGCCAGGGTGGTTGGTTTGTGACGCGGGCGGCTGTCAGGCAGGAAGTCAGGACAACAGACGGAGAGAGAGACGAGCCAGAGAGGAAGCTGCTGTGGCTGTTCTTTTAGCCTCAGAATGACTGAGTTCTGGGTGTGTTTCAGCTGCTGCATTGCTGAGCAGCCTCAGCCTGTGAGTATAGAAATTATATGCAGACACGAAAGAAATTGTCAGAGACGCTTTCTCGTCTCCAAAAATGTATTCCTGGCACCATTTTGTTTTCATGAATCGGCGCTTGTTTGCATAAATTCCCTATCTTTTGTCTACATATAAACTAAACGAACTATTAATTATGATCATCTGTGTCAAATGTAACAAACCTAAACGTTAACACATATCTCAAAATAACAACGTTCTTGGTAAGATATTTCAGGCAATCATAGGGCCAGGGTCCAAAAGTAACTTTTAGAATTTTGTCTTTTTACCTGCCAGAGTGGAAAAATCTACCAGCCAGGCTATTGTTTTGACATGTAACCCTGAATTTTTTTACCTGACAAATGGTGAAATGTATCTGCCATTGGCTGGTGGCAGGTGTTAATTGTGCACCCTGCATAGGGCAATAGACCAAGGAGAGATTTAAACCACTGAGTCATCTGATTATTTCCGACAAGCGCATCTTTCTCACCGCTCTGCACTGTTTTTGTACGATCCTTCGTATGACCTGAGGCTCTACCGTGTCTCATGATCTTTTGTGTGATCTTTTGCGTACGACTGTATAATCTATCATACGCGTCTCACGAGTAGTTTCACTATGACCTTTTGTGTGATCGTACAATAGTTCGTACGACCGTATAATCTATCGTACGCGTCTCATACGTTTCTCTCCAAATGCTCGATTTCCAGAAGCGGAGGCGGCGGATAGATCGCTCGATGATCGGGGAGCCGACCAATTTCGTCCACACGACCCACGTGGGCTCCGGGGACATGGGCGTGGGGCTAGCCTCTGTGAGTTACACCCCACCGACACCACACGCGTCACATGGTGAGGTGTCCTCCCTTCAGCTTGATGATGAGTGTTGTGCCGGCAGGTGGACCTGGTGCAGGCCCAGATGAAGTCTAAAGGAGGATACTCACATGGCGCTTCAGAGGGATCCCAGTTATAACACGGTAAGACTTCATGGACCTCTGGCCCCTGTCCTAGAACACGGTAAGACTTCATGGACCTCTGGTCCCCTGTCCTATAACACGGTAAGACTTCATGGACCTCTGGTCCCCCGTCCTAGAACACGGTAAGACTTCATGGACCTCTTGTCCCTGCTAACACACAACAGTCTGTTTGGCCATGGTAGCAGAAGTGTAAATCTCCTCAATTACATGTTTTATCCCTCGTCCTTTTCTTCCTACTTCCTCCTTAAGTACTTATTTCTTTTAATATAAAGTGGTTTTAAGTGCTTACGCTAACTGACAGCGTTCACACCTGATCAAACTGAGACCCCGGGGCAGGGTCCTTCTTCAGGTTAAAGGTAGTCAACATAGTGGACAGTCACTGAGTAATGTCGTCACACACACACACACACACACACACACACACACACACACACACACACACACACACACACACACACACACACACACACACACACACACACACACACACACACAAACACACACACCCCCCCACCCACCCTCTCACCCACCCACACCCACACACCCACACCCCCCCCCCCCCCCCCACCCCCCCCCCCCCACACCCACACACCCACACACACACACACACACACACACACACACACACACACACACACACACACACACACACACACACACACACACACACACACACACACAGAGTCTCTGAATGACCCCAGACAGGTGAGTTTAGATGAACTTGTATACACTCTTAACTTGTATTTATTTATTACCGGATGTTTCCAGACACCCAGATGTAATCTTTCATAGCGTGTGCGGTAGTAGTCAAAAGTCAATTCTTTTCTTTCTTTTTTCTTTTCGTAGCACAGAGCGTCCGAGCTGCGTGTGGATACTACTGTCATTGGTTGAGGAAGCGTTTTCAAAAGCAGTTGAGTCTGTAACGGACAGCAGGACCAAAAGATGAACCAACTGCTTTTCCTTAATGTTGTACATATCATTTCTTATGTTCCATTTTTTTTTTGTTTCTTTCATTTCTTTTTAGTTTTAAATGAAAGCACTGTTATCCATCGCCGGCCATTTGGTTGCACTGTAAAGATGTTGGATAACAGCGTTTTAGACCAACTTCAGCTCTGTCGTTGTATGCTTGTGGGGTATGCATGAGGAAATATAGTTTTAACTTTGTTTTGCTGTTTTTAAGCCCATGTGGGATGCCTGTATTTATTATGATTTGTAAACGGACCTCACGGTGGCTGGGCCACTCTAGAACATTCTGTTGAGCGTTCATTCTCAGAGGTTTCTCAAACAGACAGGTAGAGGTAGCGATGCTGTTGGCTGAGCGGATCTCAGAGGGGAGTTACGTGCTAAATGCTGTTTTGTATTAAACTTGAAGATGAGTAGAGCACACTGGAGCACATCTTACACACTCACTATTGCTTATGAATTTCACGTTGATTTCAGCTGTGTTTTTATATCCATTTTGAACTAACCAGAAATAATTTTAATAAATGACAAACTATAATCTTCCTGCTAGTCTATTTTTTATTTTTAGGTTATGCAGCACATCCTTAAGAGGACATTTTATTTTTTGAGGCGTTCGTGTCCCGGCTCATCCACCTCAAAGCTTCCTGTGTTTCAGCAGTGGAGGAAGGGTTGTCGGTTCGGGGCTACGCTCCACGTCTCCCTTTAGCCTGAAGCTCTTCACCGTGCTTCTCTCACCTGAACAAGCCACGACACATTGTCCAAGCACATACTGGCACTTTGTGGGATTTGGAAAGGAACATATTTGGGTGGTATTGCCACACCACGTTTTCCTCCTGACAGAACATACTTAATCTTGCTTGCTTAACGGTGAATTCAACCGTAACTATATTCCAGCTTGACACAAATGCCAAGTTGAATAATAGCCGTAGTAAAAGTGTAGAATTCCAGAAAACCGAAGCAAATGCGTCCTCAACCGGCCATTCAGTTTACAGAGCTGAATTGAACTATATGCAAACTGCTACTTCCATGTGATGTAATCACTGAATGTGTATGCCATGTTACGCTACGTGTGCATGAACTGCAAACTTTACTCAACTTGAGGTGCTCTGGTTCTGAAACACAGCTGTCTCTGTGAATGTAGTCTCTCATGTGGCCTTCACTGGTCTCAGTTCTCATCTGGAACTTTACAACACATCGTCTGTGGAAATTTCAGTAGACCATACACTCATGGACCTAAAATACACACACGCATACTGATTTTACTGTTCTCACACACAGACACACACACACACACACACACACACACACACACAGATCCTGTTCCGGCATCTTATGTACATTAAGTGGTTCTCTGTATCGGCTTTAGTCACATTATCAGGCTGATA
>OOFB01002134.1:9233-19747 GCA_900323305.1 Trachyrincus murrayi
GGGGGGGGGGGGGGGGGGTTATGTCAGGAGGGCTGATCATAAATATTAGGAGCTGCAAGGAGACAAAGGGGATAAAATGGAAAGGCTTGGCTGGACGAGGGGACCAGGCCATGTCATGTACCTCAGTCATTTTTCTTCTGCGCTTAGAACTCAGTCAGGGGTTTAATTGGAATCCAGACTTCAAAGAAACCCTCACCCCGTTCAACTGCAAAAAATGAAAAAACACCACCACCGACCCCCCCCCCCCCCCCCCACCCCCCCCCCCCCCCCAGCTGAAATGGACTTTTCCTTCCCTATTTACACCGGATATATCTGCCGCTTGTCCCCACATGGTTCCATGTGGATGTGTTTTGCCCAATTGCCTGATCATGTTTAATCGTATTTATTAGAAAGTGTGTCCCCGTCGCTTTGTGTACATACCGGTCCCACAATAAAACCTGTGTTCAGATTGTGGGGAGTCCGGCCTGACATCGAAGCAAATATTATATATATAACACACCTACATACAAACTAGAATAGAGGAAGGAATATCTTCTCTATTATATATAGTATATGAGGACAGAAAGAATATGTCTGGCAGAGATGAATGTTATATGGGAATTCTAATTAGGACCACCCCACCACCCACTCAAAATGTTATCAATTATAAAATTAGTTCCCCCTGTTTGTGAATTGTTCAACAGTAGGGGGCTGAAAATTACAAAAAGACAAAAAGGCTGGTTTAATTTACTTGTCTTTCTTTAAAATATGTTTTTCTTTAAAAACAGCAGATAAATAAACTGAATTAATCATGCTCACATTTAGGTTCAACATACTCCGGTCACTTTCTGACAACAACTCTAAATGGCAATTATCAGGCAAAATATATAATAAAAATAATACGCTTCATTATTATTCATTCAGCACCGTATGCAGCTTGGTATCTTATTGGGAACTGATCTAACTAGGTATGCTAAATTATTCTTGTTCCGCATTGTCTGGTATCTTTCTACCTAATTCAGGGAATTATGAATATGCAATACATTCTTGAAAATTAAAGTGAGCTAAAGTTCACTTTGTAATAGGCTAAGTCTGATGAAAATGGGTTGAGGAAAACATCTCTGCTACAGCATAATTAATATTGGAACCACAGGAGTTGATATGCAGTAATATACGCCCATGTAATTCCTCTCCTTCTTTGGACTTCCACCAAGCCTTGTTAGCACTGTAGAGAAGACATTTTGAAGCCATACCTGGAAGATATGTTTCAAAGATATAATTATAGGTAGGAAAGGGGGACCTATTTTCAGACTTCTAACAAATCACTTTTTCCATTACACCTGGTAAAGGTGTTAATGACCCCTTGTCTTTTTGATTTTGTCATATAAATTATAAAACACCTGTATTATTTGAAGTATAGTTAATAGGAGAATTTCAAATAACTGTAAAAAAGTGTATCCAATTAAAAAGAAAAAAACCTTTAACTAAGGATGACTTTTGTGGCTGTAATCCAAAAGAGAAAAAGCATATGAAGGACAAGACTTATAAGTTGTCTACCAACATCAGGGAATAACAATTACTATGTTTCAGAGATACAATAATACAACATGAATAAGTATCATATTCTATTGGAAAAATATGTCAGCCATTGATGCCCTAAACCTAAACCTCTTTAAATGCATGCAGGCAGATTCTGTAAAATAACTGGTGGTAGCATCGATGATGACTTGCTTACTATTGTTCATAAGAAAAGGGAGGTAGGTTTGGAATGACTCACAGATCTTCATGGACACGTCGCTTTATAATGTGTTACGTCCCTAAGTGATCTTGGTCTAGCTGGTAGTGAACACCAGCAGATGCTAAACAATCAGAGCAGGACAATAGGATAAATACAGGTGAAGGTGTAACAATGGTGTTTAATGTGCACTCTGACAATACAATATGTACAACACTTAGCATAGGAAAAGGGGAAGGGAAAGGACCGAAGGTGGTGCCAAATCAATGAACTTAATAGAACAAAAGGATCTTATCTACAAAATAAATGAAACAAAAAGCTATGTTATACAATATCATTGAACAACAAAACTACAATAGGTGGCACACCTCTAACCTAGTGTTTTTAACACCTCCTACGTGCTGCTAAATGTAAAAGGTACCCCAAACTTACCTTCTTCCCCAAAAGGGACATGACTATAAACATACACAGGTATGTTAGGTTGGTCTGTGACCAACCTAAGGTCTGTGTTACCAAGGTCTGTGCTGTTCAGCAGTCCCTCAGGATAAATAAAGTCATCTTGAGAGGGAGAGAGAGCACATGGAAAATGCAGACATTTATATACTGGTGTTGATTGTGATTGGCTGGCTTGAAGGGCGGTGGCCAATCACCCAGGTGGCATCCGGATCCCAAATCTGCATGCTGTGGAATGCCGACCAATCATACGGGTGGATATGCAGAGGGAGAGAAAAACAACAACACAATAGAACAAGTGCATGCTATCGGCACTGGACGTAACATAATGGATGCTTATAACAAGGTGCCTTGCTTGTTACTTCTGAGTAATTGTTTAATTCTCTCTGACATGGACAACTTCACATTCCCAATAAGTTTGTTTCTTATCTTTTCTCCTATTCCATCATCTCTCCTTTCCTTTCCCGACCCGAAGCACGGCAACTTCTGACACATCAAGGGCTTGAAAATGAGACAGGGAATGAAAAGGCAATGAGTGGCAATGAGAAAGTGGGAGAGAAACTGTAAGATATAATTGTAATTTTTTTTTTTTAAGTGCAATATAAGAGTGGTTTCAGCCCAGCATGACTTTGTCTTGAATGGACCAGCACTTCTAAGCTGTGCCATTCTGTAGGTAGGCAGGACAGTGGGGGAGGCTGATGATACACACACACGCACGTACACACACGCACACATACACGCACGCACACACGCACGCACACACACATGCACACACACATACACACACGCACTCCACTTTAATCAAAGATAAAAATACAGCCATCCCTGCTCTACTCAATGCACCAAAGACAAGAGTTATACTTGTGGAGGCTAAGAGGCTAGGGCATTTCTATTGGGGGGGCATTGGTGAAGTGGTGTTCGTGGGTTGGGTGTGTTAGCTTTTATGATAATGGTGTCCTGTCAATGGCCTCATTGGGCTAGTCTAATTTTGTGCTGGAGGTTGTTCATATTCAGCGAAAAAGGTGTTCCGATTTAGCTCTGTCCCATACTATGTAGTGAAGTCAAATATTGTTTGAGATGTGTCAGATACTATTTGAGTATGGAGAGAGATTTGTCTCATAATTATTAATACTAATAGGAGTCATTTGTTTTACATTGCACAAATACCTAAAAATATTATATATTTTTTGTCCATACACATTAGTTGCAATAAGACTAAAATTGGCTTGTGAACTGTTGAATCTGCATTTGTGGATCAAGTGACACACGTGCATTCATTGATGTAGTTTTGAGACAATCTCTTTTTCTCTTTTGAAATTTGAGACACATTTCACAGTGTTTCGTATGTGCTCGTAACTACCGACCGACGCCTGTCTACTGAGGTTTCTTCTTCGGTGGTGGACATGCGTCCATGGCCATGAAGGAATTGTTCCCCCTACTCAATTCTTTGGGTGATATTTAAGGACTTCTGAAGTAATTTAGCTACAGTTCAGTTACTGTCTTGTGCAAAATGATTACTAATTCAACTCACTAGTAGTTGTAATAGTAATAGTAGTAATAGTGGTTCACCCAATAAAAATTAAAGCAGAGTGACATCAATATATTGACTATTATGCCAATACAAGTTAAATCATAGCTTTCTGATTCTTGATCTTTGTGTTTTTGCATCGTAAGGAGATTTCGTTTAATACTTTATTTTCGACAGTGAGTGTGTGGTAGGTGAGTTTATAAGAAGAAACAGAAGGATAAAAACACTGTGATCTGTTACAGGAAGGCCTCGGGTTCACTTAAAAAACACAGATCCAAACTTCACTTCATCCCGACAACACACACACACACAAGATGTGTAGGTGTATCTCCCAACAACATCGAAGCCGATAGCAGAGGAGCTGGGGGGGAGGGCAGATGGGAAATGGAGCCTCAACATTTCTCCCTCCCAGCAGAGACATGAGAAAGGGACCCTCGCCACTAAACAACACAGACTCAGGTCACCTGCCCCTGGTGCAAGCACATGCCCTCCCACTTCATCACTGTAGTCGGGGAAAAAAAGGACAGAAAAGAAAATGATGGCCCTCTGGTCTGAAGTTTGGGCTAAGCTCGTATAAATGCTGTCGTTTATAAATGTCAAGGAAAAAATATACCACGGCAAGTATAGTGTTCAGATCATAAATCTTCCCTGATCTGATCACCTCTGCGTTGGTCTTTTACCAAACAGACCAACGTAACTACTTCCATCATAGGGTAATTAAATTGATGTGGTCTTTTTTCCTAGTATGTTTTAAAGGGTATGACATTACAAGGGTTGCAGAGAATTATTTACTGGAAATGGTAGACTGTATTTTAATATGAGCGATAGAATTCTATTATATATGAGTCAATGAATGGAAGAAAAAAATGTAGTGTCCATGTACAAACTAAAATCCCAATTTAAATCATCAGCAATATGTTGGATTAAGTATCTAGAATTTCACACCATGAATATTGTTTTTCTCCTACATATTTATTGTTGAACACTTTAAAAATATAGAAAATCCCCATTGTGATCTCTGAGAATATCAGCATTATTTTATGTATATATGTATTGTTATAATATTAATATCATGAGATTTATTACAACCCTATTGCTAGTTCCAGTGTGTTGTGGTTGGAGTGGAGTGGAGTGGTCCACCCAATGTGCCCGAGGCTCAGGCTGTGGTCACTGTGACAGGCCTACTGGGCCCTACTGTGTCCTACTGTAGTTCTACTGTTAGTCCTACTGTATTTATACTGGGTCCTTCTAGGTCCTACTAGGTCATACTGGGTCCTACTGCAGTTCTACTGGGTCCTACTACGTCCAACTGTATTTATACTGGGTCCTACTGCAGATCTACTGGGTCCTACTAGGTCGTACTGGGTCCTACTGAAGTTCTACTGTATATACTGGATCCTTCTTCAGTCCTACTGCAGTCCTACTAGGTTCTACTGGGTCCTACTGTAGTCCTACTGGGTCCTACTGTAGTTCTACTGCAGTCCTACTGGGTCCTACTAGGTCCTACTGGGTCCTACTGTAGTTCTACTGTAGTTCTACTGTGTCCTACTGCGGCTGTACTGCGCTCCTCTTTGGTAATGGCTGCTCTACAAAGGGGATTAGGCCTACCAGTGGGGCAACAGAGGGCGAGCCTGTGTTCCTGAGTTATCCTCTGCATTCAGGCCTGATGATCATTTGTGGTAGTTGTACTCTATGGTAAACTTCTGAGAGAAACTCGATCCTCTATATGCCCTGTACATATGGCAGAATTGACAATGAAGTTGAATTTGACTTATGACTTTAAAAGTGTCTCAGAATTCAAGAGACATGGATACAGCTAAATGTACTTATATGTCACACAGCACACAGCAAATTGATACCCTTTTGTGGTAAAACAAATGTTTAGATCAATTGTATGCAAATTTTCTTAAAATACTTTTAAGACAATATATAGTTTGGTACTTTTTGAACATGGAAGGTTTTGGAATGTAGTTATAATTATACTATTTTGTTATAGGTGTTGGTAATGTGCTGAAACTATAAACTCAGACAGACTGGATGTTTTGTGCCAATTCTGTTGGAAAAAGGGCTCCATAAAATCTTTAATTGCCATGTTTAACATCCTTCTGTAATCACATATGGTGAGTCTGAACTCTAAACACTGTATGCTGTATGTGTTTCCAGTTTCTTTTCTTCCCTCCTTTTTGTTATCCTTGTGAAAAATCACAATGAAAAACGTTTTTGAGATGGGCCTTTTCTGTTCTTCTCAACAAAAAAAGCGTGTCATTTTTTATGTGGCCCTGCGTTTGGACTTTCAATGCGTTGATTGAAATGTTAACTATTCCTCTTCCCCTAATCAATTCAGAGGACACATTCTGGCTAGGTGTTGTCATGGTTTCCTTACTGACACCCAGTCCTTACAGCGTTATTGTGAAAATGGAAAGTTCATTTTAGAGTGCCCTTGTATGAAGGCCAGTGTCATTGCATGGGCTAGAGGAAGGAAGTGAAGGAATGCAGAAGGTGAGGAGAGCTGTCTAGACGGAGGTCAGTCAACATGCACACACACACACACACACACACACACACACACACACACACACACACACACGCACATGCACACACAGACACACAAAGACACATACACATGCATGCGCACACACACAACCCTTCTATCTCTTTTTTCCCTTCTACATGTGAACTAAGGGGACAGGAAAGAATTTAATCTAATGATAGTTTTGGTTTATCAACATTTATAGAAAACTAGTTTGTTGTAACATGTTCAACTAACTAGTAGCCTACTACTACTAATACTTAAGGTAATAACAATGCTAGGGCTAATACCAACGAGGAAGCATCAGCCTCATAAGGCAAATGTTTTTGCTCTTTGCTGAGCAGTCATTCTAGGACATGTTAGTAGTTTTACAGGACTACAACTCATGGCTCTCCTGACTCTTCCTTGTGTTGTGCAGCTTTGGCCTTGGCAGTTCACTTTCTATATGGAAATATGAGATTATGTATCTTCACATATCTTTAGTGATATGTTGGGGAAAATGTTGCAGATGCCTTTTGCGATGATGACATTTTTATGTGATTCCTGTGACACATTTGAGAAATAATTGCCCTAACGTGGCTGGTTTGTAATTACAGTTTGTTCTCTTTCTCATGGTTGCAGAGTGCTTGTAGGTGAGGGTGGTGTCCTTATTATACCCTGGGCACCGATGGGTGACACAGATCCACAGTGATCAACCTGCTGATGGTGGAACTCCCGCTGCGTACATGTGCTTATTATGCACCCCTTCTAAACAGCAAAGACCCCCCCCCTCCCCCCATAAAAGTCCCATCTGGATAAGAGCGCTTGAATACTGCCTCTCAACTGATTTCACCGGAAGACGAATGACACTTTCCCTTCCAACTTCCTTCTTCCCCACAACATTACTGAGCAACATGCACTCTTCTCTATGACCGAGTCTTTTTTTAAACGCTATATAACGCTTGTGAGGTGCACTTGTTCAATGAGGCATCACAGGTGCAGTTTTTTCTGGGAGACATTTTATTAGCGCAAGCTCTTTGTTCGAGATCATCCTTTATTGTACTTTTCCTCCCTGTTCTCCTGTGTTTAAACTCGGTGGATGTGGATGTGTTACATGAGTGTACCAGTTCACAGCCACTGCTTTGGACGATGATGTCATCCTACATTAATGGAAACATTAGCCTATATTTCCTCAAAATCTAAAAATAGGAGCTTGTTACTAAAAAACAGATAGGTTAGTGTACATTTTACTGTAAAAAGTGGTCTTCACAGGGAATGGGAATAATGGAATCTGCTTGATTGCATGTAGTACATTGGATTTCGATGTAAACGTTTTGTTACTCACTTTTGAAAGTAATGTTATTTTTGGCATCTTCTTAGTCTACTTTCATAGTTCCCCTCCTGTCTTCGGTTATGTATGCTTTGTAAGCTTTTTAAGATATGTGACAAGCATTGGTGAGAATAGTCACACACCGAACAGGAACTTCCTGTCTAAGGATAACTTACTCCATGTTCTGATGGCAGACAGATTGCCAGGTGCAAAGCAGCTACTCAGGCCTAACCCTAACTAAAGATGATGTTACTCAGGATTAGACTGCAGTGTGATGGGACGAGAAGATGTATATACAAATATATACATGGCATTATAGTATAAATACAGATATAGTATTATGGAAATAAGTCACCTTAATCTTTAATAAAAAATTTAATTTTACATTAAAACCTCTACAAAGTGAACAAGCGTTCCTGTTCAGTACAGACCCCTGGCCTGTGGTCGCAGTATTATGAAAATGAATATGAATATGAATTATGCATTTCCAAATTGTTTGTAGGTATTTCTGTCATATTAATATTATACATAATAATTAATTTCATTTGTATAAATAAACCTAACTTTGGTATTCTTGAATCAACTGGTCAAAAGTCAGGTGTAGGTTGTCAGGTATGAGGTGTTTAATACTGAAATACTGTCTTTTTAGTTGAGTTGTTTTTTAAAGGCATGATGAAATATTTGAGCGCAAAGAAACGTTTGAATTTAGGATGCTTTGTTTATTTTTAACTGTTTACACAGTTTGAAATCCAAAGCTGACCTCCAGCTTCACAGTTGTATGTCTAGATGTGAATGTTTTAAACACAAATTTCACACATTCAAATTTTTACATTTTCACAAAATGGAACAAAATAAATGTAGACAGAAATTAAAATGTCTTTGGTGAATTTGCGTATTATTATTCATAAAATAGATAATTCTATACAATACAAATTCTAAAATCTAATATGCTGGATTTGCAACCAACAACACACACAGACACACTATAAATGCAAAGATGGGTCTAATGGGGTGGGGGTGGACAGAGAGCAGAGGAGTGCTGGACAGAGGGGTGCATGGGGGCGGGGGGGGGTGATGGTTTCCTGCACCTCATCTGCCTCCTCCCTCCCTCTGAGCTCCATTCAAACGTAATATTTCATGAAATAGAGCAGCTATCAGGCTCTGCTTCTATCAGGTTAATAGAAGACATACAATTCTTTTCACTTACTAATTGTCCTTGCTTTTGTCTGTCTCGCTTTCTCTGTTTTTGTTTTCAAATCAACTTGTACTGTATCATAATATTATTATTAAGCACTCGCAGCTGCTGCAACCCACTGTGTCTAACATCATTTACATATACGTTCCTTCAAAGGTCCTTGCTATCATGTTCCAAATCCTCTCTTTACACAAGTGATCATGTCAAATATTATGACCAAAACAATTAATATTTAATTTTTTGTGTGTGTCATTTTTGTTGGATACACTGACCATACCACTGATGTGGTATGGTCAATATAAACACTAGGTATAAATAATCAAAACTTTATACCACAGTATCTTCTGTGTCATTGTTATTCTACAAACCTTCTTCATTCTGTAATTTATTCCTCTACTGTTTCTTACAATTGATATGTTCTCTTAAGTAAAATCTTGAAAAAAAGTGCTTCTTTTAAATACTATAGGCGCATATTTACTTCGTAGGGGATGTCAAATGACCCTCAACACCAAACAATTGCATGTAAAATACATGTATAATATTTCTCGCTGGATGGTCCCGCTGGAGGGTCCCAACGATGGACATGGGATGAACATATTTTGAATAAAGGCCTACTCTATAGAACTCTGTAAATATTAATACATTCACAGTGTAACCCAAGCAGCTTCTGGATCAATGTTTTTTGTACATGTATTAAGACGTGTTTTTCTAAGAGGGGGCAAGTAGAGACAGCGGGAGCGTTAGGGTTAGAGGCTGTATGCTGATTTATAGCGAGGCCTGGGAGCAGAGCCCTGCAGCAGCCAACACACTGCTTCAAATAGAGATTGCCGATGGCCTCTGATGTGACCGGCGACCCAAGGTGAGGCACTTAGTGATTTATCTCCTCCATATCCCCTCATCTCTCCCGCCGCCGCGGCAGGGCAGGGCAGGGTGAGAGACACAGGAGCCATGCTGCTCTCGCTGCTCTAGGCCCCTGACCGGCCCCCAGGAGCAGAGCTTGGTACAGGGCTAGGAGTCCAGAAGACACGGAGCTTGGACCCCCTTAGCACTCAGGGTTAGCAGAACACAAAGGCCGAGGTCAGAGGTCCAGGTTGGTTACGGCAGGGCTGGTTGCTGCTGCTGCTGTTGTTGTGAACCTCACAAAACTACAGACTATCATTGTGAACTTCTTGTTTGTTTTTTTGTCTCTCCGTCCACTATCCTAACTCTGCTCTGCTTTTGTTACACGCACACATAGGCCAAGACAAAGGCTACACAGTCCTAGTGCACGCACACATTCACATGCATGCACATACGCACATGCACATTCATGCATGCTCATTCATATATGGCTTGAGTTCTCCCCCCCAGCTGTCTAAAGCTGAGCTTGGCTAATGAGGAAGTGTCTTCTCAGTTGACTGGACGTGATGCCAAGAGGCAGACCTGCCGAATCAGCCCTACAGCTTCATTTGTGTGTGTGTGTGTGTGTGTGTGCATGTGCGTGCATGTGTGTGCACGTGTGTGTGTGTGTGTGTGTGTGTGTGTGTGTGCATGCACACAAGTTTGTATGGACACATATGTGAGTCTGTGTGAGCTGTTGAGCATGTGCGAACCCAATTTATATATGATTCATTCTGTGAAGATGTGTGGCAGAGAGAGTGAGAGATACAGAGAGATGTGATGCTTGACTCAACTCTCAACATATCCCACCACATGGGACTGGAGGGGGCTTGACACCCCCCATGCACAGATCCTTCCGGAGCACATTTAGAGTGATTTTCAGTGCAATTATACCTGCCAGCTTTG
>OOFB01002136.1:1500-21507 GCA_900323305.1 Trachyrincus murrayi
ATTTGCAATTCTGCAGAGAAAAGCTATTACCTCACAGATTAACATCCAAGTACACCCCCCCCCCCCCCCCCTGCACACACACACACACACACACACACATGCACGCACACATACATACATACACACATTCCCCCTCCTTGTCTTCATGCTATTTATTTCTTTGTTTGCTGCCTCACAAATGTCGTCTCAGCATTATTAACCCAGGGGTCAAATGTCGTCTCAGCATTATTAACCCAGGGGTCAAATGTCGTCTCAGCATTATTAACCCACGGGTCAAATTACATAGTGAGATATTTAAGTGGACCTAAGTGTGTGTCTGTGTGCTTCTCCTAGTTGGTGACAAAGTGCCAGCAGACATCAGACTCATTTCCATCAAGTCCACAACACTACGGGTCGACCAGTCCATTCTTACTGGTGGGTACGGGATAGACAGACAGACAGACACAGACAGACAGATAGATAAACAGACAGACAGACAGGCGAAGGGACAGACAGACAAATAGACAGATAGGTATATTGATAGATAAAGATGGATAGATAGATACAGATAGATAGACATACAGACAGACATAGAGAGACAGACATACAGAGAAACAGACAGACAGGCAGACAGATAGACAGGCAGGCAGACACAGACAGGCACTGACCATCTCCTCTCTCCCAGGTGAGTCTGTCAGTGTGATCAAACACACCGATGCCGTCCCCGACATGCGAGCTGTCAATCAGGACAAGAAGAACATGCTCTTCTCGGTACGCTCCTCTTCTTCATGGCTCCCGTCGCTCCTCCTCTTCTTCATAATATCTGTTTCCCTCCATGTGTTCCCCCCACACCCTGTACATTGTTCTTCTCTCCTCCTCACTCCATCCATACAACACTCCCACTTCAACCATTGAACTGACATGCGTCTTTATTTGTCTCGCTACACAACACAAATGAAAAACAGGTGAACGTCCACACGATGATCATAGAAACAATATTGGTGATGTTTTCTGCAGGGCACCAACATCGCTGCCGGAAAGGCCACCGGCATCGCCGTGGCCACTGGCGTCTCCACGGAGATCGGAAAGATCCGCGACCAGATGGCCGCCACCGAGCAGGAGAAGACCCCCCTGCAGCAAAAGCTGGACGAGTTCGGGGAGCAGCTTTCCAAGGTGTGTGTGTGTGTGTGTGTGTGTGTGTGGGGGGGGTTATCCCATCATGGCTATGATATCAGGCAGCTCATTGGTTGGACTGTTGAAGGGGGACAATGTAAGATGCATGCAATGGCCACTGAGGACACAGAGGCCTGACGTGTCTTCACGTCACTTCCTTCATGTTTGGTTGTTGTTGCGTTCTTCCTCCTGTTAAAATACCAGATTGAATGAACATAACGTTTACGTTAACGTTTTCTGTATGCTGTGCCCTCACTGAAGAGGGATATTAAACTAAAATAATAAAACACCTGGACGTCACCCGTCCCTCCAGGTCATCTCCCTGATCTGTGTGGCCGTGTGGATGATCAACATCGGCCACTTCAACGACCCCGTCCACGGTGGCTCCTGGATCCGCGGCGCCGTCTACTACTTCAAGATCGCCGTGGCGCTGGCCGTGGCAGCCATCCCCGAGGGTATGAGTTCCTCCTCACCCCTTTCCCCTCCTCCTCCCTCCCCCTCCCCCACCGCACCCCCCACAGGACATTCCAATAGACCCTTCTCACAGAGGCATCATCGAACACCGGTCTCTCGTAACACTAATTATGGGTTTGCTCCCTTTCATGTACCGAGGCATGGGCAGTAGACTCAACTAGTGAAGATACCCGTTCCAGGGTTTATAACCCTGTGAGAAAAGGTTATAGAAAAAAAAGAAACAACCAATATCAATATTTACTTGAATACAAATATTAACTTGAATTGTCTCCGTGGCCTCCTGCTCAGGCCTGCCTGCCGTCATCACCACCTGCCTGGCGCTGGGCACGCGTCGCATGGCCAAGAAGAACGCCATCGTCAGGTCCCTGCCGTCCGTGGAGACCCTGGGCTGCACCTCCGTCATCTGCTCCGACAAGACGGGCACCCTCACCACCAACCAGATGTGTGTCACCAAGGTGTGGTCGGCACGCATACACACAGACGCTCACAGGAAAGGCACACGCACGTACTCACAGGGAAACGACACATACACAGACATACACACACACACACATGCGCGCGCGCACATGCACACACGCGCACACACACACGCACACATACAATATGTGGATACATATTGGTTACTTTGATTTAATTTAGCATATAATTGGACACTTTTTGATTGTATTCACATTTCTATTCCTATCAGACACTTCTGCAGTTACAACAAGAGCCGCCTGTCTTTCTGTTGTGTTTCAGATGTTCATTATCGACAAAGTTGAAGGTGACAACGTTTCTCTGGGACAGTTTGAAATCTCTGGCTCCAAGTACACACCTGAGGGAGAAGTGTAAGTGTTACACACACACACACACACACACACACACACACACACACACATAAATAACGTTCACATTGCTAGGCCAGCATTTCAGTCGAACCTATATTAACAACTCCATGCTAGCTAAAGTTATCCATTGTCGTTAGCGTGGTCGATATGCTATTGATAGGCCTGTTCTTTGCTAGCATTATTTACTTCACTATTCACGGTTGTTTCGTGTCGTTATCATTTCACTTAAACATACGGAACACTGAATCCAACACGATCATCTCTCCTCAGCACCAGGAATGGCGCGTTGTTGAACTGCGGCCAGTACGACGGCCTGGTGGAGCTGGCCACTATCTGCGCTCTGTGCAACGACTCGTCTCTGGATTACAACGAGGTGAGCAGAGGACGTACTGTGTTCATAAGTCGCTCCGTTAATTCCCATCACGCCTAACATCCAAAGAGTCAACAGACATGGCATTCCAAACACATGGGCTCATGGTGGGGCCCGGGAGCCATTTTCAATTCTCAATTACTTTAGCGGGAGACACACATGCCATTACTCTGACCCCTTGTGACAGGCTTGTACTCGTCTCACCAAATCAGACTTTAGATTAATCCGAGATTAAGCTTGTACTAATACTTCCATTGTTATTGTGTACGGTCATACTGATGTACAGAATTTAACTATTTATAGAGGAAATGTGCTTCCTGATTAAAACTGGACTTGATTTTAAAGGTACTCTCTGTAGCTGCTCGGAGTTTCAAAGTAAATGTCTGTGTGTTCTGGTGTAGTCCAAGGGGATATATGAGAAGGTGGGTGAGGCCACTGAGACGGCCCTGAGCTGTCTGGTGGAGAAGATGAACGTGTTCAACTCTGAGGTGCGAGGCCTGTCCAAGGTGGAGAGGGCCAACGCCTGCTGCACTGTGAGTCACCCATCACGCTTTTATTTTGGAAAGACATACAAGATACATCCTGCTGTGGATAGGAAATAATGCCTTTGTAGTATGTACAGTAGAACCTTTGAAGCCAGGAACTAACAATACAACCATTGTCATATATTTATTTAATACGTAATATGTTGTTGTTTTTTAATCTAAATAAATGTAGGTCTGAAAGCCACAGCATATTTCCAAACCCATGTTTCGCTAATACATTCGGGATTTCCGAAAAGTTTAGAATAAAATACATTATAACGTTTTAAAATCATTATAAAACCATTGAATTGGTGCAGCTTTGATATATACATATTGCATCTCAGTATAATAACTTTTAAATACCGTATCTTAAATGTCTTTTGCATCCTGTGTTCCTCCCAGGTGATCAAGCAGCTGATGAAGAAGGACTTCACGCTGGAGTTCTCCAGAGACAGGAAGTCCATGTCTGTGTACTGCTCTCCCGCCAAGTCCTCCAAGGCTCTTTTGGGAAACAAGATGTTTGTCAAAGTGAGCCGACAACTTTCTGTTAAATTAAATTATAGTTACTTCATAACGACACTTCAGCCGGGTCAGCTTTATTGGACTGTCCCATGTGCAAAAATCCAAAACGTCACATGACAGGTGACAAATTTGTGTCATGCGGCTAATTTTGTCATGCAAAACAAATATTGAAAAAGTAGTGTTTGTCTCACAAAATATGACACTTGTACATGTCAGTTCAAGATTGTGCGTAATACATTTAATAATTTCTTTATTCACCATTTGTGTTATTTATATTACCTTCTAACAGACCTTTTACATATGACAAAGGGCCATATGGCCAAGTTTCTATTGCATTGCTCATCTATCTTCAGGCAACAGTTAACCACCAAACAACAACAACAACAACAACAACAACAACACATCCTGCTGACAACCTAAAGCTCTACCTGACCTAACTCCTCTTCTCCCAGGGCGCCCCCGAGGGTGTGATCGACCGCTGCACCTACGTGCGCGTGGGCACCACCCGCGTGCCCCTGACCGGACCCATCAAGGACCACATCCTGACGGTGATCAAGGAGTGGGGTACCGGGCGTGACACGCTGCGCTGCCTGGCGCTGGCTACCCGGGACACGCCCCTCCGGAGGGACGAGATGATCCTGGAGGACGCCACCAAATTCGTCGACTATGAAGTGAGTGGAGAAGCTGGTTCCTATATCTTATTGAAAAAAACTAAAATAAATGAAAGACACAATTCTGTATATGTACATGCATAAATAGATAACAATATACTCCTTCACAGCCAGTGAGGGAGGAGGGTTAATGCAACAACAACATTAATTTAAAACAGACTGCTTGCTAACGTACAATAATAACAACTCCCCCGTCCCAGACCGACCTCACCTTCGTGGGCTGCGTGGGCATGCTGGACCCCCCTCGTAAGGAAGTCATGGGCGCCATCGAGTTGTGCAGGGCGGCCGGCATCCGTGTTATAATGATCACTGGTCAGTATCGCTCCACTACACCCTATAGTCACTACACCCTATAGTCACTACATCCTGGGTCCATTCTGACCAACACACACACACACACACACATAACCTGCATGTCCCTATGGGACCCTCTGATCAATTATTTGTGATAAGAGGGAGGAAAAAAACATACATTTCACATTTGTCCCAAAAAAACTAACCGACCCCCGACCTTTGTAAATCTCCACATCAGGTGACAACAAAGGCACGGCCGTGGCCATCTGTCGCCGCATCGGCATCTTCAGCGAGGACCAGGACGTGACGGGCAAGGCCTACACCGGCCGCGAGTTCGACGACCTCTCGCCGAACGAGCAGAAGAACGCCGTGCGGGAGGCGGGCTGCTTCGCCCGCGTGGAGCCCTCCCACAAGTCCAAGATCGTGGAGTTCCTGCAAGGCTTCGATGAGATCACGGCCATGGTGAGAGGAAGAAGAAGAAGAAGAATCTGTGGCCATTTTATGAGTTTGTTGTTGTAGTTGTAGTTTCAATGATTCAATGGTAAATGAGGGCCTTGCTATCTCTGGGGCAATATATTGTTTGTGCGTCGTCCCTGTTAAATAAATGAATACAATAACATGAAAAGCCCACTCATAATAGGAGGTATTGCATGACTTGGGAATGGGAAAAAATATCATGTTTCAAAACTCAAAAAAATATCTCAAATGTGCTCCTTGTTCTGCTTTCCTCCGTCGTTTCCCCAAAAGACGGGTGACGGTGTGAACGACGCCCCCGCCTTGAAGAAGGCGGAGATCGGTATCGCCATGGGCTCTGGCACCGCCGTGGCCAAGTCTGCCTCCGAGATGGTCCTGGCTGACGACAACTTCTCCTCCATCGTGTCCGCCGTGGAGGAGGGCAGAGCCATCTACAACAACATGAAGCAGTTCATCCGCTACCTCATCTCCTCCAACGTCGGGGAGGTGGTCTGGTGAGTGGTGGTGGTGGTGGTAATGTCTCGGAGATATCTTATATCTTATATCTTGGGGTGCCTGCCCAGTGCTTTGTGTGTGTTTGGGATTATTCATATGTGCAGGGGATGATGATGGTGGGAAAGTGCAGAAATAGAGCTAGAGCTGTGTATAGTAGAGCTAGAGCTGTGTATAATAGAGCTAGAGCTGTGTATAGTAGAGCTAGAGCTGTGTATAATAGAGCTAGAGCTGTGTAGAGCTAGAGCAGTGTATAGCAGAGCTAGAGCTGTGTAGAGCTAGAGCTGTGTATAGTAGAGCTAGAGCTGTGTATAGTAGAGCTAGAGCTGTGTATAATAGAGCTAGAGCTGTGTATAATAGAGCTAGACTGTGTATAATAGAGCTAGAGCTGTGTATAATAGAGCTGTGTATAATAGAGCTAGAGCTGTGTATAATAGAGCTAGAGCTGTGTATAATAGAGCTATTTCACAGAAACTCTATTGCAAAAAGAAGGGTTTATGTGTTTGAGGGCCTATGGTATGGGGTGTGTGTGTGTGTGTGTGTGTGTGTGTGTGTGTGGTGAGAGGATCTTGCAATTCAGTTAAAACTGGTAAAGTGAAAAAAATATTTAATCAAATAAATGCACACGTAGAAGAATATCTCTGAATACCTTCTTCTCTAGTACATCTATTATTCTACAATAAAAACCACAAGAAAACCACAGGGCATACCTTCGATGGCACCCACGGACCCACAAGGGCATAGTGACAAACTAAAAAAACATAATTTAATCGAAAAAAAAATAAAAAAATAAAATAGGAGCAAATATTTAGATAGGTAGAATTATCGCAATTGATTTTAGCTCTATGTTGTTTTCTTCCTCCGGTAGCATCTTCCTGACGGCCGCGCTGGGTCTTCCTGAGGCCCTGATCCCCGTCCAGCTGCTGTGGGTGAACCTGGTGACGGACGGCCTACCCGCCACCGCCCTGGGCTTCAACCCCCCAGACCTGGACATCATGAGCAAGGCACCGCGCTCCCCCAAGGAGCCCCTGATCTCCGGATGGCTCTTCTTCAGATACATGGCCATCGGAGGTACGACTCTCTCTCTCTTCCTCTCCCCCTCTCTTCCTCTCTCTCTCTCTCCCCCTCTCTTTCTCTCTCTTCCCCTCTCTTTCTCTCTCTCATATTTTTTCATTGTCAATACAAAAAAAAAAAAAAAATGTCACCAGGAAGCAACGTTACGTTTTGCTGAAAACATCAACAAATTATTCCATTGAGTTTCGCTGGCTCACATTTTGTAGCTGTATCCGTGTCAAAGTGACCTATGACCTTTGTTAGGAAGGTCTCTACAGGAAGATAATGCTGTGTAGGATACTATCACTGCACTCACTACATTCAGGGAACACATTGATGTGGGCAGCTACTTTTATACTAATGGGAGGAAAGACGCAGGGTTGAATAATAGGCTGGCTACTCTAGACGCCTTTGTTAATTAATAGTTTATTTAACTAGCACTTTAGAGGGATTTGCCACCTCTTGCGTGGTGTTACTAATAGCCACATGAGTCATGCTAACCGATGACACATGGGAGAGTTGCTTTACTTGAGAGACACACCAATCCAAAAGTAATTTAGAGACATGTGTGTATCCCTTTTAGCCATCTTCATATGTACACTATGCAGTATTTCAAAGCAGTTATCTTACCTTTTACTATACTACGTACAGCATAAAAAAACTAGGTAATTTGGGTGTATTTGGTTAGAAATGGCATAGTCGTCCTTCAGCTATTAGTGAATGAAATGCGCTGTGAGAATATCTTTCAATGAATAAGTTGGGGAGAACAACAACGTATGCAACATTTCAAACATACATGAGTTCCCAGAAGGGGAGAAAGGGTTGGAACTAAAATGTAAACTCCTGCAGGTTACGTTGGCGCGGCAACCGTTGCAGCTGCTGCCTGGTGGTTCATGTACTGTGATGAGGGACCCATGATCACTTTCTATCAGCTGGTTAGTACCGTTTATACAGTCTATAGTCAGTACCCTCTATACAGTCTATAGTCAGTACCCGTTATACAGTCTATAGTTTATAGTCATTACCCTTTGTACAGTCTATAGTCAGTACCCTCTATACAGTCTATAGTCAGTACCCGTTATACAGTCTATAGTTTATACAGTTTATAGTCATTACCCTTTGTACAGTCTATAGTCATTACCCTTTGTACAGTCTATAGTCAGTACCCTCTATCTATACAGTCTATAGTCAGTACGTGTGTGTGATGGATGTGGTCCTGTGTCTCCTGTCTTCAGTCCCACTTCATGCAGTGTAGTGACGACAACGAGGACTTTGCGGGTGTCCACTGTGAGGTATTCGAGGCCGCGCCCCCCATGACCATGGCCCTGTCCGTACTGGTCACCATCGAGATGTGCAACGCCCTCAACAGGTGAGAGCGTTGCCGTGGTGACGAACGACGAGGACAGGTGCCGGTGATCCAAAATGGAACCGATTAGACAGATATGCTCTATCTTTCTCAGGCACAAATGATGACACAAATACATTTCCTTCCAATGCATCTTTTTTTATCTCTCTCTCACACACACACGCATGCATGCACACACACACGCACACACACACACATAAGACGAGATAAGATGTTTTTTGATCATTCAGGTGACAGTAGAAAGTACAGGACACTAGTAATAGGAATAAAAAAAGATTATAACAAATTTAAATAAGAATAACATTACAAAACATATACAGAAAGTCTATACAGTCTATACTGCATTATTGACAATTCATTACACACAAGTGTCCAGTAAGGTCTTCCCCTCTCACAGATACTCGGCCCACACACGGCCCACTCACACATGCGGTCATAGAGAAAGTCTTACCAAATCACATGGATGCATTCCAAATGCGATTAACACGCCTCCTAATCTTCCTCCTCCTCCTCCCCCAGCTTGTCTGAGAACCAGTCCCTGGTGCGCATGCCCCCCTGGAGCAACCTGTGGCTGGTGGGTGCCATGAGCCTCTCCATGTCCCTCCACTTCATGATTATCTATGTGGACCCCCTGCCCGTGAGTCCCCCTCCCCCCTGCACCACACCCTGCTCCCCCACTCACTCACTCACTCACATAAACAGATACCTACAACTACCTAGTGCTCTGTATATCATTGCGTAAACAATGTCATTAGGGTAGGGTAATATAGTAAAAATAACGCATTATGGTGAGAATCTTAGAACGGTGTAAACTATACTTGCTATTTTGAAATGAGGTATGTATATGTATTTTTTTTATGACAATCCATCACACGATATAAATCAGATTAATATACCAGACTGTGTTGACACTGATTACCCGTATCCGCAACGTTTTGGATAATTTAGTTTCAAATTAGCAGGCACTAAAAACGTACAGCTCGTAAACGATACGCGGGGCTGTATTGCTGACCCTGGGTCTGGCCGTGTTCTCCTCCAGCTGATCTTCAAGCTGACCCACCTCAACGTTGAACAGTGGCTCATGGTGCTGAAGCTCTCCTTCCCCGTCATCCTCATCGATGAGGTCCTCAAGTGTGTGGCCCGCACATACCCAGAGGGTGAGTTCACGACTCGCGTCCTCTGCACTAGTCTGGGCCTGACTCTTGGCAGTCCAGGGTGTTCTAGTTTTGAGTGCCCATCTTGGAGGAAAGAGCAGAGCTGTGTGTGTTTGTGTGTGTTTGATTTTATTTGTTTGCATGATGACATGTTTGCTCATTTGACCAACGTAGTGATTCGTCACTGGATATCTTGAGTTCAATTGAAATACCACAAATGTAGGCATTGCACTTTATGTCATGATTTTAAGCATACAAGCATGCTTAATATGGTCATTATTGTGCTTATGTTGCATAACATGTGACAACTGTGCGGCAATCAAAACACCGCAATAGTTGCCATAACCCGGGTTTCCCTGAGATGGTGTGGTCTCTCCCTGGTGGTTGATTTCAGTGTTTGTTATTCTTAAGTTTACGCCATTTATACCAGTTTATGCAATTGGTTTGACTATTAACTGGCGTGGCGTTAAGTTATTCGTTAGCGTTTGTGCAATTAAACATTTAACATATAAACTAAAACGCATCAAACAATTCATTAAAAAGGGAACTAAATCTTTGTACATAACAGAAAACAAGTGAACATAATCCTTACGCTTCAAATCCTGGTTGTAATTTGAAAATATAAGACAAATTAAATATATATAAATCAAATAAAAAGTGTGTCCATTGGAACTCGGCACACCGTCACGACCTTTGACCCGAGAGACCGTCTTTCTGTGTCCACCTAGGGAAAGTCTAATGGCCAATCAAAACTGTGAGAGCAGCAGAGGACAGCAGAGAGCCGAGCGGACGGAAGAGAGACACCGTGGTCTGTCTGCTCATTTCAAGACATCACAAAAATAGGAAACAGAAACGTGACACGAAGAACAAAACGGCAACACAAAAGATAATCAGGAAACAGAAGGAAAAAAAATAATCTGCAAAAAGTGGCAAAAGTATTTTTTGTGTATGTATTGAAATCATATATAGGTGAGAGTTTAAACTATTCTGTGATTATTCTATTCTTAAAGAATAAAGCTATATATTAAAGAGAATATTAACGGTCAGGCTGGGATGTGTTTTAGTGTGTAGTCGTGTGTGCGTTCCCCGTTGTGGATAATGATAGAATTACCTCGGCATGGTTACTGTTGGTTACACGGGCGACACAACGCCAGCAGCTAGGACTACGGCGGCTGACGGCACGTTCGACAGAGCCAGCAACTTTTATCCTCCAAAGTTCTGTGGTTTTTGTCATAAAACCGTGGATATCGCTTAAAATGTTTGGAAAACATTAAAACATGTTTAAACTCTGCAACCATCTCATTGGTTTTTTTTTCACCCCAAATCTCTCGACTTCATTTTGACTCAAGTATAGCCGTAGACATTTTACTGTGACATAACCGCTTGAACAGAAGTGGAATGTCGGGAACATATATTTATTAAGTTATATATGCCCTTTGATCAACGCCTTTATCCAAAGCATCTTACAATACCCACAAGGGCATGGATTCTTCGCGTGGGTGGCCCCAGTGGGGGAATCGAACCCCTAACCCTGCTCTACTAATTGAGCGACACAAGTTAAAAGTTAAGATATCTGCATAGACAAAGTGAATTGATTTCTTGTGGAATAATCTGCCATACAATTTCTTTCCAAGTACAAGAGCTACTCAGCTGGAATTAAAAAAGAAATACAGATCATTGTTATAATGTCATGTTATATTAGGCGTTTATATGAAAGAATTTCAAATGCAGTTTCGTTACAAAGAAATTGTTTCAATTACCAGACTTCATCGACAACAGCACCACTGCTGTTAGCATATTGTATGTATTTTCCAAAGAAATGCTGGCCACTACAGTTCACCGAGTGTAGAATAGCTATTCTTAGCTTAGCTGCATGGCTACTCATATTTGGTCCCAGAGACTCTAAGATACCCTTGCATGGTAAACTCAGTAGTCTCTGCATCTACATGTGCAATCAGCACCACGCTGCATAGAAAGTTAATATGCCATCAAGTGTATTGCTGGTGTCACTGGCATATGAAAAGGTATACTGTGAATGTGCAACATCACATATTAGTGCAGGCTATAATGCTATAGTGCATGAGAGTCACCGTACATTCGTCTTCTAGTGGGGGGAGTGTGGGCAGGGTTTAGTGTAGTAGTGTCTTCAGGTGAGAGTACTTGAGCTCCCGGTCGGAGGTTTGATTTGGTCACAGTAACCGTTTGGTCGTCTTCACGATTATACCTCAAAGCCTTAAAAACAAACGTGTCTAGAAACGCAGTGTTCTCACCACCTGACCTGGGCAGGTCGTGCGTCGGAATGCATGTGGAAACCATTGACATCCTTAGTGGTCATTTCACCATGGGAGTCCCATCATCGCCCATCGCCATAGTTACTCCAGACTTAGCTGCGTGGTTATTTGGTCATTCCTGGAATCTTGCGTAGGTGTGTAGTAGGTGTGCATCCTGTAGGCCGTGTGTGCCGTCGGGATTCACGTGGACTGCGTGGTGGTCGGGGAGGTGTCCACGTGTAGGGGACCCTCGCCCAGGATCTCCCTGGCCTGGTCCAGGGTCTCGGCCTGCCGGATCAGCTCTAGCTTCACCTGTAGGAGGCAATGACGGGTTACCGCAAGGGAAAACCAGGACTCTGAGTGAATATATATATATATTTTTATATTTATTTTTCTTTTTTTAAATTATTATTAGTATTTATTCATTTTTGCTGAAAGAAATATCTTTAACCATTTGACATCAAATTAATTATAATATATATATATATATAAAATGTGATAGCGCTCACTGAAAAAATTTTATAAACCGGAGATTTTTGGAATACTATTCTTTCTCGTTTCAAACTAACAAGCTTGCAGTTGCAAAAAAGAAAGTGAAAAGCTGTCTTGACCACAGACATCTGCCATCTATTCAGTGTTCTATTTCGGAACCGGACTGTGTAGTGATTCAACGGGCCCGCATTCTTTCCTCTGCGTATCCATCGGACCTGAACTAAAGCCTGGCTGATGAACTAATACACTTTAGAGCGTACATTAAGCCTGACGGACACACCGATGTTCACGTTGCGTAAAACGATAGTGGATTACCGATTGGAATCAACATTTCCCAACGTGTAAATTGCCCTGTGCCTTTATCTGACTCTTTCTATATATATATATATATATATATATACACACAATTCAGGCTATGTGCTAAAGGCTCAAAATCCATGCATGGTAGGTAGGAGAAGGAGGAGGCGGAGGGCGTAGAAGGTTAGAGGGCAGGTTTCAACTCACGATCTCTCGGGTAGTTATGTTACCTTTATCTTATGTATATAATGACATTATACGACGTGTTAAGTTAAACACATCATATAATGCAATGTGTTTTTCCACTTTGTCCAACAAAATAATCTACTTCAGCGGGTCAGTTAAAGCAACAAACATATCAATAAAGTACATATCTATATCCACACAACATCACTGTTGCCTTGTTATATTATTGAGCTGATCCGTGCAGCTGGTAGAGCATGGGAACAGAGCTATACCTGCAGGGACTGGGAGAGCTGGACAAAGTCCATCTGAACAGCCTGGCTGGTGTCCAGCTGTGAGTGCAGGCTGATGATCTGGCCGCGGAACTCCAGACACTGCTGCTGCAACATGGCCTGGCGGTCAACAAGAGGAGTGGTCACGATCCGTTGGTTTACACAAGCCCAGAGGCCCACAGTACCAGAGGCCAGCTCGCAGAGAGATAGTCTGACGACTGTAACCCTCCGAGTCTTCAGACATCTTAAAATGTGTTTGTGGAGTGTGTATGTGTGTGTGGTTGGTGGCTGGTTTAAGCAGCCTCACCTGGCCTGAGTCAGGCTGATTAGGCTCTGCGGCTGGGTGAGGCCGCACACCTGTGATGCATTGAGTAATCAAGGTGTGGCAGGGTTCCCTGCTACAGTGTTGATGTGTACCAAGTAGTAAGAAGCCAACATTTGAAACGTAAATTATCTTATATTTTTTTTAACCAACCAAAGAAAGTGATCAGCATTTTGGTTTTGGTTCACACATATCCCTCCAGGGTTTGCTACTACAATAACATCTACAACTTCTGTAGCAATTCCTCTATGTGGCTTCATGCAATCACACACTGGCACACTGGCCAAGTGCATCCAGTTTAAAGCGCGCCGGTGGGCTAGCTACCTTGTCGTGGCCGAGGGCCTTGCCGGCGCTCTGCAGGTGAGACAGCGCCACCCGCAGGGCCTCCAGCTCGGTGCGACAGGCCTGCAGTTCAGCCTGAGTCTGGTCCCTCTGGCCCTGGACACGCTCCATCTCCGTCTTCAGACTGGAGAACTGCACTGTAGACCACACAGTCAGGAAGACAGTCAGTAAGTAAGACAGCACAGTCAGCAAGACAAAACAGTCAGCAAGACAGTAAGGCAACACAATCAGCAAGACAACACAGTCAGCAAGACAACACAGTCAGCAAGACAGTCAGTAAGATAGTCAGCACAGCAAGACAGTCAGTAAGACAACATGCAAGTAAAACTGGTGTATATTTATTCAAGGACCTGAAACTCAACTTTTACTCATTCAAAGGAATTAAGGCAGAGGACAATAAATACTACACATGTTAATGTTTATGCCCTTGAAAACATTCAGAATCTCAAAGCGACCGATGTGTGCGGTATCTTCAGACCCGTTTACTCACCTTCTAAAAGTTCTGTTCATTGGGAGGATGTGCCGGAAGAAGCAGAGAAAAAAACGAGGTTAAATATGTAAAAAAAACAATAAGAGTGACTCCACCTAAAAAAAACACATTGACGTTGTTCAAACGTAACAAACGTACGCAGGACAATTTGTGCATAATAAATCATTTAACAGATGAATAGAAACGTATTGCTGTCGGAAAAAAAGCAACCAACAGAATTGTTAAGATAATAGTTTTAGTCATAGTCTTCCTATAGCATAGGCCAGTAAGGATGATGTACAGACCGCTCTCTTCAGTGCGAGTGTCCAGCTGCTCCTTCAGGTTTACGATCTCGATGCGAAGACGCTCCTCGCAGTGCGCCCCCTGCAGGCCACAGTTAACATCACAGTGAGTGAACTTTCACATACATCACTATAACTTGACCAATGCTTTTGGTTGAGGGCTTGTAAATATTAGTCCCGAAACGGAGTACTTAAATATGAAGCTGCAAAACGGCGGCTTCATAAGCAAAAATAAGTATGTGCGTGATTATATCTTCAGCCTCTTTCAAATTCCTTCCTTTCCTGTACTCTGAAACACAGGAAGGCCTCGTGCTGACATTCATTGTTTCTCTATTTGTTAAGTTAAGTTCATACGGCTGGCCTTTGGGCGGGTGTTTCCTTATCACGGTGGTTCTTAAGGACGCACACACACGCACGCGCACACGCACACACAGTTAAAGGGAGTCTGTTTGGCCACCTGCTGTGTTGCGGGGAATGTGGTGCTGGTGCCAAGATCCTCCTCCTCCACCTCCTCTCCTTTCAACCTGGAGAGCTCCCCGCACACCCTCCTCTGGGACAACGACAGCTCCGCCTGAGAGAGAGCGAGAGAGAGAGAGAGAGAGAGAGAGAGAGAGAGAATGCATTAAGACTTGTTTAGTAATTAGTGGGGATGGGGGGGAATAATAGATTCGTGCGAGTACCGCCAGGTAGCCTAAGCCGGAATGGTCAATGTAATGGAAGCAAGTGGAAGCAAACTTGTAATGGCGTACTTTTAGCAGCTACGAACTTAGATCTTAGATATGACAGCCAGACTGTAATGATAATGCTATTATCTGTTCCAGGCTGTGGATAGACTGTAATGATAACGCTACTATCTGTTCCAGGCTGTGGCCAGACTGTAATGATAATGCTATTATCTGTTCCAGGCTGTGGCCAGACTGTAATGATAATGCTATTATCTGTTCCAGGCTGTAGCCAGACTGTAATGAAAATGCTATTATCTGTTCCAGGCTGTAGCCAGACTGTAATGAAAATGCTATTATCTGTTCCAGACTGTAATGATAATGCTTGTGCTTGTCTATTTCCTGTTTGTTATTGATATCATGCAGGCATCTAAGACACTCATCTAAGACACGTGTTCTAGCAGAACAAGGAGGGGCTTTCCCTTATGGTGTGCTTACCATTATTTTTCCTTGACAATCAAATGGTTTTTAAAGTTGCTACTGGATGATGTGGCACTTACCAAGCGGCTCTGCACGGCGTTCTGTGATTGGCTGACAGATTTCTGTAAGTCTTGGAGGAGGGTCTCTGAAGTGTGCACCTGGCACTGGAGCAACGTCACCTGAACACAACAAAATAGCACCAATATTAGGATAGGAAACTACATAACTACATAAAAAAAAAACGTTTTTGTCTGTAGACTATTGGAGCCAAGCAAAACTATATAACCAATTTCTCTTCACCTGCTAAATTGACCGATCAATATCTATTTATTTTTTTCTGTAGAATTATTCACATTTTTAATATTACTAGCATATAAACAATTATTAGCAATAATAAACAATTATTATAATATAAATAATTACTATTTATGATATGATCTACCTGTTTGTGTGTGTGGTTGGTCTGTGTGTCCAGCTCCTTTTCCAGTTCCTCTTTCTCGTCCTGCAATCCGTTCACCTTTCCCCGCAACTCTGAAACCTGCCATATATGCAGTATATAAATGTGTTATCGCAATAAATCTGTCTATTTTTTCCAAGTGTCAAATCTAAACTCTCAACCCCAATCCTCCATTCTGTTAACCTCGGATCCAGCAGTCCTCCTACTATGTTATAGCAGAACTACCGGGGGGCAGACGGCACAGAGAACTGTTGAATACAACCGTTGGGAGGACCATGACTACATTCCCAGAGAAGAGGACTATATTTCCAACAGAACTAGATTCCCAGAAGGCTGCTGGGAGGATGTGCTGAGCTTAGGCCTACATCGATAGAAGGGCATGACAAGCTCAACAATAAGGACTTCCTCTCAACATTTTATATGCCACTTTACATTGACAGGTGCCTTAAGAAATAACCCTTTCACCCAGTCCATTGGGTGCCATGGTGCTCCTTTGAAAAAATGTCAGCACATTTTTCAACCATGTCTGCCCTTGAAACTGAAGCTGACTTTACTTATGAGAAATGTTGTACTAAAGGGGCAAGAATACAAGTATCTGTTCTAGGTGCCGAGGCAAAATGATAAACTGAAAGAGTGAATAAATTAACAGCGACCAGATATTACCATTTAAGTTGGATACAAACATGTAATGTTAGCACTAGTTTCACCATTAGCAAACAAAGGAATAGAAGGCTTAGTCTGACTTGAACTTGAAGGTTAGCCTACTCTGGGATCTATTGCTATTTGCACTTTGTGTACCTGTAACATAAACAACCGCAGTAGTTTGTTTAAAGACCGATAGTATAGTAAGAGGCTGTCTGGAGGAGGCAGGACCTAACCTGAGTGTTGAGTGCGTCCCAGTCGCTGTGTGTGACCAGTCGGTGGCCAGCTGGCGGCAGGTAGATGGCCTCGGGCACCAAGGTTCCCGTGGAAACAAGGGAGGCCGTGTCTTCCTGAGGGGGCAGTCTCCTGGCCAGAGAGGGCGTGTCCAAGGAGAACGAGGACAACGAGGCAGTGTCGCAGTGCTGAGAGAAGTAGCCTTCGGCCACAAGGCCCGCCCCTTCTCCGTCTTGCTCTGCCGATTGGCTCGGGGGGCTGTCCGTCAGCGCACGGCCCTCTGTGCTGGGCAGGCTATTGCCAATTGTCTCCAGAGATTCTCGCCTGGAACCTCCCACATTTGACCTGCTTTTCCTTCCACTCTACAAGATGAAGACAACACATTTAAAATGTATTTCAAAAGGTTTTTCCGCAATCCCCAAGTCTATTGGGGTGGCAATATGGCCACAATATAGACAATCTTCACCATTGAACATTTGTTGGTTTATTATCCATTCATCTAAAAATGATTCTATGGAACTTATTAAACAGCATGGTAGTAGCCAAAATATGCGCACACACACACACACACACACACCTGGGTTAGCCCACTGGCTCTCCTCCAGTCTCCTGGCTCAGACTGCAGAGAAGCGATCCTGGCCTCATACTGAGCTGCGGTCTCTGTCGAGGAGAGCGATGAAGAGAGAAGAACCATATCAATGACAAATTATGTCTCCACTCATTCCCGCTTATGTGGTAACGTAAACCCCCCTGGCATAGGGATGGACAGTTTGGCCATAGAACATTATCAGGATGAATTGGAAAAAGCATGACAAGCAAAGTATCACAAGCAAAATGGCTTAAAAGACAATGTGAAACTGATCATGCTTCCTTAATGCATTTGCAAGTAAAATAGGATATGAGGGCGGGGCAGGACACAGTGGGAGGTGATCTGATAGGCGGACAGACAAGCTGACAGATGGATGGACAGACAGACCTCTGAGAGCCTCCTGCAGAGACTGTATTTCTTGGTCACATTGGTTTTGGAGTTCCGCAAGTTCCTCCTGTTTGCTCAGCTCGCAGATCGTCGCCACGCCCTGCCAGTGCTCTACTTGGGCTCGACAGCCGGCCAGTTGGGCCTGCAGGCGTTCCTCTGAAAACCGAACATGCCGAGTTGTCATTTCAAAAGTCTTTGTGGTGCTAGATATGAGGCAGATAAGATCAGCAGTAAAGGTGGTGTAGTGTACATGTAATGTTTCAGGTTTCATGTTTGGTTGACTTAAGTGTACCAATAGTACTTATATTTCCCTAAAAAGGAGAAGGCTTCTGAAGACCAATCTCCATGTATTTTTTTTAAAATAATATAGCAAGCATCTATAGCAGTGTCACCACCTTTCAAACTTGCATCCACGTTTTAACAAAAAGACAAACCCCAAAGACAGAAATGTGTGACATTAGACCGTGTTTCCTTTTCATTCCTCTGACACAAAAAGTTGGGTAACCAACACATGACATGACATGAGCCCTTGTGGCACTCGACTGTGAATCGACTGTGATGAGTCAATGTAAGTATGCTGAACAGTAGTTTTAAACAAAGGCTGATTCCTAGTCTATTACGGCTGGCCATTTCGCACAATTGACAACATGTCAACGTTTCCAACACCACCATGGAGAAAATGTCCTGTTTGGAGGTCCTGGGTGATAAGCAAGATAAGACCAGGCGCCAGTAGTCCACTTACACAGTGGACACTTGTTGCACAAAACACATCAGCTTTCGATCGCATAGCAGTACTAGTCTGCAACTTATATCACGTTACAGGGGAGAAATCTGATCCAACACAGGTACATTTTTTACCACAGAGAAAAGTTGGTATTTCCACCGATCGCTCAATACGTTAAGATTAAGTCAAGTAAAGACGCGAAAATAAAGCAGCGTTTCGTTACCCGTGTCTCCGTCCGCGGTGTCGCCAGACAGCTCCATCAAAACCGAACTCATAACGCGGGGGGGCTCTATGACCAAAGAAGAAGAAAAAGGTTTAACAAAAGCCCTGGCCATTCGCTAGTGTCATTTGTACAAACACGGGCTTAGGGGGGACAACATCTATAAGCCCCATTTCAACTTCAGGAAACAACTTTCCCCGGTCTGGGCCAGCGGAAGTTACGTCACCGTGCTTCCTGTTCAAACCTCCCACTCGGACCCGCCCTACTTGCCTCTAGGACTCAGATTCAGATTTCTTTATTTGCCATATGTAACAAGTACAATGGCATTCACTCCTACCACAATACTATACTATACTACACTATACTATACTATACTATCTACAATATACTATACTATATACTATAAACACTATGCTATAACAATACTATACACAATACAAATAACAATAAAAGAACAGTTGTAGAACAGTAAAGTGACAAATGGATGATATATACATATGGATAATGGTGCAAAGAACTTTTTAAAGTGACTGTAGTGCAGCACCGTAGTGAGTGGTAGCAGCGTCGTAAATAATAAAAGTACAGAACAGTGCAGTGGTAATGAGTCCAGTGTATAGAGTCCAGTAAAGGAGTATGACAGTGTAACAATGTTATGATAGTGGCAGCGCTCCTAACAGTTCAGTAGGCGCACTGCCTGTGGATAAAAACTGTCCATGAACCTGCTAGTCCTGGTTCGGATGCTGCGGTACCGGCGACCGGACGGCAGGGGGGGGAGAAAAGACGGTGCCCAGGGTGGTTGTGGTCCTTTATGATGGTGATGGCCTTCTTCCGACACCTGGTCCTGAAGATCTCCTCGATGCATGGAAGAGAACACCCGATGATCCTCTCCGCTGTCCTCACGACCCTCTGGATGGCTTTCTTGTCCTGTGCAGTGGTGTTGCCATACCACACGGTGACGCCACTCGTCAGGACGCTCTCTACGGTTCCACGGTAGAAGTTCACAAGCCAACGTGTGCTTATGCCGCTTCTCCTGAGGCACCGCAGGGCATAGAGGCGCTGGTGTGCCTTCTTCAGCATGACCTCCGTGTTGTGGGTCCACGCTAGGTCGTCGGAGATCTGTAGTCCCAGGAAACGGAAGCAGCTGACGATGTCCACTGATGACCCATCCAGGCTGATGGGGGAGTGGGTACCTCGGTGGTTCCTGAAGTCCACGATGCTCGGTGGCTCCTGAAGTCCACGATGAGCTCCTTAGTCTTGCTGACATTCAGTGCAAGGCTGTTGTCTTTGCAC
>OOFB01002138.1:15910-26630 GCA_900323305.1 Trachyrincus murrayi
TATATATATATATATAAACATTTAGTTTGTAAGCTACATAGATTGTTAAACGTCTGTAAAACGACAATATACAATGCCTTATGTCTTTTCCAGCAAACTGAATGGAAGTTGTACAGACAATCACTGCTACAATGCATCGAGAACTTCTTGAGAAACCCCAACGTTTTGTCAGATCCACCCGACCGCGGTCGGATAAATGTTGATGCTTGGAGACGGTGCATACACACTTTACTGGAGCAGCATGGCAACAGCTCGGCGGCCGACCAGCCCTCGCCGATACTCCTACTGCTGGATGACAACTTCTACTATCCAAGCATGAGATATGAAGTGTACCAACTCGCAAGAAAGTGTAAGCGCTCCGCTTCGAAGGGTGACCAAAATAGTGCGATTGTCACTGCAGTAATCCCGATGTTAACTTTGTGTCCGATGTTAACTTTATGTGTATGCACTTGTCCATTGCAGATTCCCTGGGCTTCTGCCAGGTGTTTTTAGACTGCTCTGTAGAGTCCTGCACAAGCCGAAACCAAGAAAGATCCCACCCTTTGCCTACCGATTTAATATTGGAGATGACAAAACGTCTGGAGCCTCCAAACCCACAGAAGAACGCATGGGAGAAAAACAGCATTACACTTATCAATTCTGAGTATTTGTCTGAAATGGACATGTAAGGCACTGCCATTTAAACAAGCATGGACCCTTTTTACACACTGGGATTTTACTCTGTGTACGTGTTCATTAATTCAAGTGTCACCTCTGATCTCTGTCTGCCCATGTGACCAGTCAGAGGTGGATGGAGTTGATAACCCACGCGTTCCACAACCCCTTGGTCCAAGTGCAGGAGGAGAACACGGAGCGAAAGGCGCGTCACCATTCTTCTCGTCGTCCAAAACCCTAAGCGCACCTGGACATCTGATTGTTCGATCAAAGTGTTGCGTAATGTCGTTGTGTGGCCAATGGCAACTCCCTCCCCTCCCCTGTGTGTGTTTCTGTCCAGGAGGCAGACCGTCTGAGATGTGCCATCAGCGTGGTTCACCAGGCGGACCAGGCCTGCCGCCGTCTGGTCTCCGCAGCAATGAAGAGTGCCAGAGGTAGGAAGTTACACAAACCCAACAGAAAACCAAAACATCAGGGGCGGCTCACCCTGTAACTCTGTCACCCACGCAAGAACGCCTCGTAGGAACCCCTGGTTCGATTCCAGCCTGTCGTCATCTTTGCTGCACGTCATTCTCTCTCTCAACCCACTTTCATGTCCATGACAGAAGGCAGAAAATGCCCCAAAAATACAACTTACTTGTCATGTTGCTCATGTCGTTCACATTAGAGAGAGAGCGAACTAAGAGTTGTTTTAAAACGTTCTTTGTCCCCCACCTGGCTATAGATAATGAAGTTCCCCCCGAACGAATGAAGTGTTTGGCAAGTGAGCTGAACGAATCCAAAGCAAGATTTCTACACGACCTGCGGACACAATACGTTCAAGAAGTGTCGACGGTAGAAGGAGAGGATATCGATGTGCAACGGGTAGTCAGCACTGCAGTGGCTACTTTCGACCGGGAAATAAAGGAAACTGTTAAGATTTTGTGAAAATGACACTTGTTCCTGCGTTGAGTAGTCTCACAAATGATTTAGATGAATATCTAAATGATTATTAAAATCCCATACTGAAACCTTTAGCCACTCAAGGTGTAGATTCCAGTTGTTGGTTTCCTATGTAAGCTCTGCGCTGTCTCCCCCCAGAAGTTCTCCTATAACATAGCAGGCCTGCTGGATCCGAGATTAGGTTATGAGTAACAGTTTTACATTTGCACAAATGTACATTTTACAGAACCAAATGGTTTATACATACGCAAGTGTCAACTGTTTTGTGTTCAATGTGGCATTGAGCGATATTCAGAAGAATGAATATTAACTTTTAGGTCATTTATATTGTGTGTGTATATATTCAATGAAAATCCAAAGTTAGAATACAAATGTGTTGACATGATCCACAATTATGACAAAATAGCATCATAGTTTGGCCTCAGTTTATTCTATGATGCAAATACTGCACTCAAGACTTGTTAGTAGAAAACTGTTAGCCTGTCAACAATACGTCACAATCACACATTACGATCAACAATTAAATAACCAGCATTTTCATTTAAAAACTAACATATACAACACCAGATCTGTTTCTCCTTTCCTTTCACAATAAAAAATAAGTTCATACAAAAAATTAGACGAGCACCACAATGCTACAATGCTCTATTCTTTGAATAATTTACTGTATGAATATTAAAAAGAAAATAAAGAGGGAGGGGGGGGATTCTGGCTACTTAAGCTACTTTAATGATTTCTCTTACAATCTGGTGCACAATGAGGTATGAATGAAATCAAGATGGCAAGCATGATTGCGATGATCTTGGGACAACAAGCCACAGGACTACTCTGAAACATGTCAGGAGAACAGTTGTTCCTAAGAGAGCTGGAAGACTGCGTTGAAAATACATCCGTTTCAGATGTCACAGCAAAATGTTACATCAACAAATGAGCCCTTATGCCGTCAAAGAATGTTAGAATGGCGTGGATCAATCCCAAGCCATGTTAAAAATACATTAGGGTACAAATGTAAAAAGAATAAGTAAATCCAAACCAAAAATTCGAAAAACCAGATGATGCAATTAAATTCAATGGTGTGATGATGACAAAGCAATAAATGACAATAAAAAAAAAAGGTTTAGCACAGGAATTTCTCGCGATCAAACCGCGTTGATTTCCCCAACGTGTGCTGCTGCTGCTGCTGCCCATCACTTGTTGTGATGTCCACGTGCGTAGTGGCACGCAAAGTCGTACTTGTCCCTGCACATGGTACCGCAGATGTTGCACTGGAATGGATGCTCGTAACCGTGGCAGCCCATGTGTATGGTGTACAGGATGTTATCCGAGAACTGGATGTCACAGTGCAGGCACTTGTGCGTGGCAAGCTGGTCCTGGGGCGGGGTGGCCGAGGGGGGTGCGGGCATGCTCGGCTGGCTGAGGCCAGGTAGGATCGTTTGGGCGCTGCGGTCGAAGCCCCGTGCCGCCTCCCCATCCAGTCCGTAGCTCCTGCGGCCAGCGGGGTCGGACTCTTCCTCCTTGGGGCTGAGTGCGGTCTGCGAGCCGTTGACGGCCACAGCGAGCGGCGGCCCCGACGCCTGCTGGATGAGAATGGGCTTCACGTCGTCCTCACAGGACAGCCTGTCCAGAGAGCAGGGGCTCTGGGGCCGTGGGGGCAGGTTAGCCAGCTGACCGGCCAGCGTGGACAGCTGGTCCAGAGGGTTGTCCGCCGCGGTCAAACCGTTGGCGCTCCTGCCGCCACCGCCGTTGCTGCTGCTGCTGCTGTCGTGCGGTTTGACGACGGGGGTGGTCTTGTACTCGCCACTGACGCCGATGCTCAGGTGGGGCCGTGCATCGTGCGCCAGACCACCCGCGTAGTCGGCCCTGGGCCCCAGCATCGACGGCGGGCCGCCGTAGTTGGTGAGGAGCCGGCGGCCGAAGCCCAGGGAGCTCGCCCTCTTCTGCAGAACGCTGAGCATTCTCTTGTTGGTAAACGGGGAGCGCACGCCGCGTATGGGCAGCAGCTTGTGGCGCCGGCGGCGGTGGTGGGAGAGGTTGCTGCGGTCGCTGCAGCAGAAGGCACAGAGGTCACACTTGTAGGGCTTCTCCCCCGTGTGGGAGCGCATGTGGGCCTCCAGGTGGCGCTCATAGGCTGAGGCGAAGGGGCACAGCTGACACCGATGAGGCTTTTCCCCTGCGTGGGAGTGAATAAAAACGGGCGGGAGTGAATAAAACGGGCCGGGCGTGGCATTAGGATTAACACTATCAAATCGTGATGGTTTCAAAACAAGTTACCCAAGGGTGGTCTACTGGTGAAGGTGTATTGAAATGTGGATTTGTTAATTGGATTACCTGTGTGAATACGGATGTGCTCTATTAGACGAGCCATGCCTTTGTTGGTATAATTGCAGTAGCTACACTTGTACTTTCCATCGGAAGTCCTCTCCAATCCATCCATTTGTAGTTCTGCTCCATCCTCCAGCGACAGGCTTACCTCTACAGACGGGGGGTCCAGGCCGCCCTGTTCACTTGCCGTGGGAACTGAAACACACACACACACACACACACACACACACACACACACACACACACACACACACATTTGTAAGACGTGAGGTTTTAAAATACATGGCAAAAAAATCTCCAAATAATGCACATTCCCGGTGTTCTTACCGGCTTGAAACGCATCTCCTGGGTTGTTTTCCCCACAAACAGAGCCCGAGATCATGTTGACATGCTGGGTTTGCTGCGTTAGGTATTCCTGAAATTCTTTCACGAAATCCACAGACTCTGCCTTCAGGTCCTCCATTGTTTTTCTTCCTGTTTACAAATGCTAGGCGTCGCTTCAACCTCGACGACTATGAACGTACGAGAGACAGTTAACTGCCTGCCTATTAAGACAGACGTATTGGATGTCTGTCTTCATGTATAACATCGCTCCCTCGGCAGTTCGCAGCGAGGCTCTTTTTTTTTTTTTGTTGCCTGGGACAAAAAATGCTAAACGTTAAGATACAACCGCTAACATTGTAGTCCGTATTAATACTTCCAACCGGGGGGGGGGCTAGACCTCTAATAACACCACATACCGGTATGTTGCGTACTTAATACCGCCGTAATCTAGTTCCGAATTATTACATTTGCTATAAATGTAACAATGCTCCGGTGGCTATTTTACAAATAACCACAGATTGCATAAAATAGCAAATAGGAGCTAGCCGAGAGCGTTAGCTAACTGGAGTACTTCCGGTTTTCAGCAGGAAGGCGGTGGCTAAAAAAAAACAGCTTGGTGCATCCGGTCTGGAGTACTTCCGGTTTTCGGCAGGAAGGCGGTGGCTAAAAAAAAAACCGCTTCCGCATCCGGTCAAACGTGTCATGTGTAGTCGCTATTCCCCATAGTATACACTGTATACAGTATTGGTTTGGCTGGTAGGGATGGCGCCAAATACATATTTTCCGGGTCAGTACCAGTATACGGATGGATCAAGAAGCAGTCTAGCTACTTTAGCTACTTATATGTTGAGAAAAGGGAACTCCAGACAATTTACAGTACATACATGTAATATATTGATGGATCATACATTTACAGTAGACATGGTGACAATCCCAGTGGCAGTAGTTTGTGGAAGAGACTCAAATTAAATGCTTTGTCGTGTATTCAGAGTCAAGTTCAGCATTAGAAAGTATTGCATTATTTGAATTTCGGGCAAGACAGGCTAAACATTTGGAATACAGAAAGAAAGTAAGGCTGACATTGGCTGATATTATACATGCATACAGGAGAGAAAGAGGAAAGAGGGGGTAAAGGAAGAAAAGGGAACCTAATGTAGGCCAACTTCCAGATGAGGGCGCGATTGCAACAAAGCGGATGTCTGATCGGAACCTTTCTGAAGAAGAAGAAGAAGAAGAAGAAGAAGAAGAAGAAGAACGAGTACCCGTATGTAAACAGTAGACATCATGGCATCGTCTCTAGTCCGAATTCTATCGAAGGTGAGGGTACATTTGGTGTTTTGGTTTCACGTTGATTTTTTTTTACAGGACTTGCTGTACGTTAGTATGTTTAGTGCAAACAGGTTGTCAATGTCAAGTGAAACGTCACCTGCACAACGCATAGCATTTGGTCAATGGTAGACTTCGTTACAAACCATGTGATATACATTTAGTTTAGCAATTGGTATTTGGTGATTTTTCTTTTATGACTGCCTAATTGGTAGTCAGTCATAAAAAAATAAATGAACAATGCACTCACTTGTCCCCTGTTATACTTGTAGCAAAGTCAATCTATCTCAATTTGCAGGCAAGCAGGCAAACATATGCACCATGGGCTGCAATACGGAGCAGGTCAACAGCATCTATGCAAAATGCTCCCCCACGACAGTCTCCCGAAGTTTCCTTCCCTCCCCTGCAAACATATTCAGAGGAAGAGGGCATGATGCGGGAAGCAGGTGAGCTGCGCAGGTGGACAAAAATGATGCATGTTTGCCAACCATTCGAAATAGCAATTGTTTTAAACTTTTCACATCGTCTTTGTCTCAACACAGTTCAAAAGTATGCCCAGGACTGCATTGCCCCGTTTGTCTCGAGGATGGATGAGGAATCAGCCATGGATCAAGGAGTTATTAAATCCCTTTTTGACCAGGGGGTATGTGTTATCCGTTGTGTATTCAAGTCAATTCAGTTTGTGCTCGCCTCAGATTCCTCTAGATGGCTTTGAGTGCTTTTGTTTTGTTTGGATGTAAACCCTCACAGCTAATGGGGATAGAGATTGCTCCGGAATATGGAGGAACCGGCTCCACGTTCTTCTCCTCCATTTTGGTGATTGAGGAGTTGGCGAAGGTGGACGCATCAGTGGCCGTGTTGTGTGACATCCAAAACACACTCATCAACACACTGCTCACCAAACTAGGGACCCCCGAACAGAAGGAACAGTATCTGAGCCGATTGTCGACGGATATGGTAAGAAGTATTCTTCTTAAATTCATATTTTCCTATTCCCTATGGAATCAACATTTTCATTGTGTAAAAGTTCCACGTCGTTAAGGGGAATTGTTGATTCCTTGGTGTACCACATATTTTAAGTCCTTACTAGCGTACATACGTGCTACTTTTCAATATGAAAATAGGTGGGCAGCTTCTGCCTTTCTGAGGCGGAGGCGGGCAGTGACGCCTTCGCTCTGAAGACGCGTGCGGAGAAACACAAGGACTACTACGTCATCAACGGATCCAAGATGTGGATCAGTAATGCCGAGCATGCAGGCGTGTTCTTGGTGATGGCCAATGTGGACCCATCGGCGGTATGTAGTAAAATGTTACGCATGCTGTCTCTCCCAATATCCCGTCTGGGATTTAAAACATCTGGACATCAAGAAAGATATACTTTAAAGTTGCACTACTTCTTCTGAGTTGTTCTGGACACTACTGACATTGGTCATAGCGTGTCCATCCTAAATCAATATCATCATGTCTGTAGACCAATCAGAAGTGTGCTACCTCTCCTCGTGCAGGGATACAGGGGCATCACGTGCTTCATGGTGGACCGAGACACGGAGGGGCTGGAGATTGGCAAGAAGGAGAACAAGCTGGGCCTGCGTGCTTCCTCGACCTGTCCTCTCAACTTCGACAATGTCAAGGTGCGAGCCACAGAATAAAGCTTTAAGGTCCATAATGTGGCATCACCGCCATTCTGACCCGTAAGGCATACATAAGCTCACATGACCCAGAGCACCCACTCCACCCCCCTCCCCTCCCCTTACATGCTGACATTGTCAGAGCTCTCCTGAGTATGTGTGGCGATAGCTTGGCTGCGGTCGAATAGTCAAAAAATGACGTCCTATGTCTTTTCCTAACCACTTTTCCTTGACGTCGATGGAAAACGTCATGAGGTCAAGGAAAGATGTGAAGGAGAATTCATAAGGAGACAACCGCGTTGCTAAGAGAATCCGACTGCACTCACACTAGGCTACGTCATTATGCGACGTGGGTCTGCCGTGGTGGTGAAACTATAATGTTCAGAAGATGGACTACTAAAAGATCATCTTAGATACTTCGCCCCATGCGGTCTTACCGTGTTGGTTCATACAGGCTTTATAAACGTGGACAACCCGGTGAAAAATATGAATTAATTACCAAGGTTTAAATTGAAATAAAAAAAAGGAATATAGGCTACCTGTCACAAAAGTGAAATGAAATGGTTGCTCACGCTCACCCTCCTGTCCACTCATATTTATCGACATGAATTCCAATTAGTATGATTATTTACATGATGATCTGCGTCCCTTGTCGGTCATGTTGATCGTTTGTCTTTGTGAACGGCCGAATGGTGTGTCGCTTTAAATGTTGCTGCCGCAAGGAATTGTGGGACGTAATTGTCTCCTTTCCTTTCGTCTATGTACTGTGTTTAAACGCCTCTTTGTGAACATTAATTTTTTCTCTTTGAGGACAATAAATGACTACCTCATTTGGCCGTTTTGCTAGGTGCCAGAGAAAAACATCTTAGGCCAAGTGGGCCATGGTTACAAGTACGCCATCGGGATGCTGAACGAGGGACGCATAGGAATTGCTGCGCAGGTGAGAAAATGACACACGGTACACAACGTACACAACGTACCCTCATGAACACCACAGGGGTTCCCATGCAACTTTAGTTTTTGGTCATTTGTTGTGACAATGATATATGTAGCATTGGTTTGCCATGATTAGGCTATGTATTTGTTGTGTGTGCGCGTTTCTTATTGAATCTTAAACAATGTCAGTTATGTTTTTAAAATGGAGGTTTGAATGTTCTTTATAATAATAATAATTATTGTAATTATTCCAAAATAATGCAAAAGTTACAAAATGATAATAATGGGCGTGCCACATTTTAGATGCTGGGGCTGGCCCAGGGTTGCTTCGACCACACCGTCCCTTACACCAGGCAGAGGGTCCAGTTTGGGAAACGAATCTTTGACTTCCAGGTAAACAATACAAACCACTACAATCACAGTCACCTTAGAATACTGCGTTTTAGCCAATGGTTGCCCATCGGCTAGGGGTTTGCCTAGGGGTTAGCCTAGCCCTAACCCTTGTCTTCATCCAGAGGGTTTGGTTGTGTATTTCAGGGCCTGCAGCACCAAATATCCCACGTTGCAACACAGATCGAAGCGGCCAGGCTGCTGACGTACAACGCTGCCCGTCTCAAAGAGGCAGGGAGGCCCTTCATCAAGGAGGCCTGCATGGCCAAATACTTCACTTCAGAGGTGAGCCGTCATGTGATGTGTTGGCAGCAGTGTAGTGCATACTCGTATTCTGTTTTAACGTAAACTCTTTAACTGTTTGATAAACGATTTTATGTCTTTCCGTGTCATGCAGGTTGCAACTCTGACCACGTCAAAATGCATAGAATGGATGGGAGGGGTGGGCTTCACGAAAGACTACCCCATAGAGAAATACTACAGAGACTGTAAAATCGGTGAGCACAGAAGGGAAACATTTTTACATTCACGTGTAATCATTTAGCAGATGCTTTCATTCAAAACGACTTACAAGTTAGGCTGAGAACAATCCGAAAAAACAACCTACATTTTACATTAGTGGTAGTGCAAACTGTTTACACTGGACCTATCACATCTCAAAGTGCTTACTAAATTCCCATGCAAAGATTTAAAAGATACCCCCCTTTGAAATGAATAGGAAGGCAGAAGGCATGTTTTCCTGTATACGAGGGTAATACAGCTGTTGTTGTATGAAGCTGATGGAAAAGGAAAAATTCAAGTATGATTGCTGGTGATTGGCTGTGTGGTGGGGGCGGAGAGGTGGCAGCACTGCTCATTGTGTCGCTATGGCCCTGAAGCCTACGTAACCCGACCCCAGAGGAATTCCCTGGTCTGACCTTGGTGAGTGTGCAGTAGAACACAAGTGTCATTACTAAGGGATTACGCACGACGTCGAGAGGAATTAAAGGTGCTAGATTTCACGTAAGATTCAAGAGCCATTATTTTAGTGTAGTTTGTTAGAAATGCCATAGCCATCCGTCAGCTATTAGTGAGTGCTCTGTGAGAATATCTGTTCCGGGGTTGACTGCACCTGCCTCTATATGAGACCATTTAGGCTTTAGACCGCTCCCGTCTCATATCTGACCAATCAGGGCATCCATCTTGCCTGCCGCGAAACGCAATACTTGCTCTCTTCTGCTCTCTCTTAACAACTCTCAAATCTGTCCTACATCAGCTTTAAATATAATATAAACATATGCCATTTGGTGGAGGTTTTTATCCAAAGCATCTTACAATACCATGAGTGCATACATGTTTAGCGTGGTAGGCCCCAGTGGGGAATCGAACTCTAACCCTGGCAGTGTTAATGCCTTGCTTTACCAGTTGAGATTGTTGGATACATTGAGTCGTCTTTTTCTCTGTGTTTTGACGTTTGTCTCCGCATGTGTTTATGTGCAGGTACCATTTATGAGGGCACAACCAACGTTCAGCTATCCACCATAGCAAAATACATAGACATGGAGTATGACCACTGAAGAGCACCAGCTGGACACCGAGAGACACGCACTCCGCCACTTCTACCTTGTTGATCTCTGTCAAGATTAGGCTGTGAAATGCTGTAGGCCTCACCCTGCCTTCTGTATTCAAATAATTTGTGTGTGTGTGTGTGTGTGTGTGTGTGTGTGTGTGTGTGTGTGTGTGTGTGTGTGTGTGTGTGTTTCACTTCCCTTGGGTGTAAACAATGGTTGGTTACCAACTAACTCACTTTGCTTTCAGATTTGTTTGTTGTTAGTTGTGGTCCATGTGACAGCCATGGGTTGCATAGATAGTGCTACAGATATTCTATTAGGTCACCAAATGTTACTGATGCAGACATGCTTCAGCTGTTGAAATATGTTATGTGTTGGGGCTTGAGATGAATACGAACAGTGCCTTCACAATATGTTTTTTTTCCCTCCAAAGCCCTTTTAGCGTTGATTCTAATCTTTGAGTGTATTTGACTTGCATAATAGTTTGCTCTTCTGAAAGTAGACCAATATCTCATCCAAGTAGTTTAACCTCAGAAGTTGATTATAAATAATGTACAGTACTTGGTTGTAAACATTATGGGGAGAGTTAACATTATAGATGAAGGGTTTGTCTGTAATTTTGGAAATGGAAACGAGAAATAATTTAAT
>OOFB01002147.1:1122-16285 GCA_900323305.1 Trachyrincus murrayi
GCGTAAAGATAGGCACAATGTGTAAAATGTGGTGTGTTGACACCGCACATGAAACAGTTGTGCACCCAACCACACAGCAGTCCACGACACCAACAACTGTTCCATATTTCTACATGACACCAAAAAACATAGGAGAAGAGAAACGATTACCTTTGCCGAGTCTTCATAAAAGCGCTAAGGCAGTCTGACAATTCAATGCGTTGCTAAACTTTTTCAGCTTCCTTTACATGTTTACTTTGGTCTCACGCCCCTTGCTCTCTTCTCAGGCAAATTATTTTTGACTGAGTGCCCACTGGCCACAACCCCACCGGTCTCCCGTCCGATCTGTGCGTCTGCGCAGAAATTACAAAAATCGTCAACTCTCTTCTCTCACTAGTCTATTTTAGCATTGTGTATTTTGTGCTGCTTTTGCACATTCTGATATTAAAAAAAATACTTTTTCAAAAAGAAAAACGAGTGACAATGTAAAATAACTAATTAATACATTCAATAAAAATGCTCCTACGAGGTACGGGTTCTGTGTAAAATACTGACACCTAGTGGCAAACACTCTGAACCGCGTCGGTGTATTTCGGACTACATTTCCCATGTTGCAATTGTTTCTCCCACAGTGCATCACGAACATTCCCGTTCTCGTCGGTCGCGTGTCGTCGTCCGCCGCCGCCGCCGTCGTTGTTCATTCAAAGAACTGCAACATGGCATCCGATGGGCCACCGGGTACCGAATCTCTACAGTCCGATTTAGGGTCTGCCATTGTAGCATTAAACACATGGAGCCACCCAGAGCTGCAAGCCAAACTGGCGGAGCTGGGAGCACCAAATATGGGTGAGTAAAGCCAGGAAAACACACGCCAGGCCCTGTTTAGCTAACACAATTAGCACACTGTCAACATTAGCTAGCTACGCGGAGCGGTAAGTTCCTGGTTCCAGGCCCTGATATGTGAAATTAAGAGTCCAAGAAACTATATTTTCAAGTAATTAATATATATTCAATTAAATGCAATTTCCAAACGTGCTGAAATTTGCTAGATTGCTGGATTTGTCAGACCAGATTGGTTAACATTAGCGTAACTTGTTTACTCGAACTTGCGTCCTTCTTGCATGCTATTATTGCGGCGGAGATCATGTAGTTAGTGATACATGGTAAACATGTACCCCTAAATAACGTCTCATGATTGCTAGAAGCAAAGTTAATACATTATTGTTTACATGTATGCCTATTATGTTTCTATTCTTCAGGTCCCAGAGAGGAGCTGATCGACAGGCTGAAGGGATATATGATCCAGGTAAACGTGTTGATATCTAGCAGAAGTTTTACTGATAGCAGAACGGTATACCAGTGCAAGGATGTTAATATATTTAGAATTGGATACTATTTTAGTCTCACACTAGGTAGCAACACTAACGTATACGTTAATATTTTCCTTAATATATAGTATATCATTTAAGTGGCTAAGAAAGCTTGCAGCGTTGGACCGTACACATGTAGTAACAATAATCTTTGTTTTATTCTACAGACGGGGGTTCTCCTCAGCAAACCCAATGATGATAAATCCATGGGCTCTCAGGTAAATTAACTGTACATGGTCAGACCTAACCCCATATATACACTATTTGAAGACTAAAATGCCATAAAGAGTACAAGAGACTGGCCAATTTTGGCCAAGTCAAATGTTGAGCAAAACATTGACAGAAAATCAGGCTGCTTTGTGGATTCAAACATTCGTTTTTTAATTCTGTCTGTCAATGTCTATACCACCCTCTTACTCTTATGATCCGTCTGTCAGTGTCTATACGACCCATAGTGTAATTATGTCTGTCTTTACCACCCTTAATCTAATTCTGTCTGTCTATACCACCCATAGTGTAATTCTGTCTGTCTATACCACCCGTAGTCTTATGTTCTGTCTGTACCACCCTTGGGTCTTCTGTTCTGTCTGTCTATACCACCCATAGTCTAATTCTGTTTATACCACCCGTAGTCTTATGTTCTATCTGTCCGTTTGTCTGCCAGATGCAAGGGCTCCCACCCATGCCCCCCATGCCCATGCCTCCCCTGCCCCCGGGCATGGGCATGCTGCAGGCCATGAGCATGATGTCCGGCGGTCCGCCTCCGCCCGGCATGCGCATGGAGCCCCCTGGTATGCCCCCGGGCATCTCCCTGGAGGACCAGCTGAAGATGGCCCAGCAGCGGGCCGCCATGATGATACAGCAGGAGGAGCGGGCCAAGCACCAGGTGAGGGTCCAGGTAAAGGAGGAACCGCCTTACTTTGGTCCGGTCACTCGCTTGGCTTTAAATACAGCCGAGCGAGGCTAAATGACGGCTTAAAGAATAGGGCAGTTTGCATTTGGAATAAGATTAATTCCCATGACATGTTTTAATGCTTAGATGTATAAACGGCCCTAAATTACATACTTAAAACGAAAACACAAAATTGCCTCGTCAGAGGCTTCAAGAACACAACGTGCAAGGGTTGTTCTCGCAAGGAGATGTGCAGCGGTTTTAGTTTCATGTCGCCATCATGAAGTGTGTGTGTGCACGCGTACCTCATTATTACGTGTGTGTGTGTGGTCTCTTGACAGGGTGACCCTCGCTCCATGGAGGAGCAGGAGCTACTGGAGCAGCAGAAAAGGGTGAGACAGCGAGGACAGATTGTTGTTGTTGTTGTTGTTCTGGGCCGGTTGGCAGCCTCCATACCTCATCCAGGGTCAGGGACGGTAGCACTGATGGTCTGGTCCCCCGAGTCGCAGACCCACTGTTGTTGTTGCTTAAATATTTCAGCGTTAAAAAGAATGACCTTTTATGCTGCTGTCGAGATTTTCAAGTCCAATATCCGCATGTCGGCCAGCTCTACGCACCGTGCGTTTTGCGTTATTAGCTAAGAAGCACACACACCATTGCTTTGCTGTAAACAGTGAGCAAACTTGGTATTGTGTTATATTAATGGTGTTATTAATGGTGATTTTTTTTTAATGTTGTCTCTCCAGGCCGCTGTGCTGCTGGAGCAGGAGCGGCAGCAGCAGATGGCCAAGATCCACTCTGGCCCTGGGGGGCCAGAGATGGGCCCTCGGCCATCCATGATGTCCTCCATGCCTCCGGGCAACCCCATGAGAGGTGTGTGTGTGTGGAATCTTTAAGCGTCGCTGTCGTATTATTGTGACGTTGGCATGATAGGCGTGTTGATTTATTTGAGTTTAGATTGTATAGACTAGATACATTTAATACTATTTGAATGTATTAATTTGGCAGATATACTGTGCTCCATAACATGTATATTGTAATCCGTAGACATGGACCCACGCGGGCCCCTGCCCCCCGGGGTGAACATGATGCCCAGCCAGAGACAGAGGGTCCCCCCTCCTCCCGGAGAGGACGGCAGAGAGGTAGGCCCTCAACTGCCCACTACTGTGTGTGTGTGTGTGTGTGTCTTCACACCCTTGTTTTTAAGGTTTACATAATCCTGAGTGCAATATGTGTGTGTTTCTACTTCCTCTTTGAATGCATCTGTGATCTGGCATTGCAGAGCTGGCAGGGGGAGGAGTCAAGCGTGGCCGGGCCCAAGATCCCCCAGGCCCTGGAGAAGATCCTACAGCTGAAGGAGATGCGCCAGGGCCAGCTCACCGACCCCACAGGTACCAGCACCCCTACCCCACACACGACATTCTCGACCCTAGATCGGCCCCAAAGGTGCCAGCTTCGATGCTCAGTGTCCACAGTCTACCCGTGGGCATCCACTTTGGTCAACGGTGTTGTCCACTGAATAAAAGTAAAATCGTTTGTTCCGTTTTGTCCTTCTGCCGCACAGAGGAGGAAGACGAGGACAACGAGGCGGCCGACACTGAGCTGACGGGCTCCTCCGCCCAGGGCATGTCCGAGACGGAAGACGACGACGAGCAGCTGTCCAAGAAAGACGTAGGTCCTCCGCCGCGATGGCGGCCATCTTGCTTTTGTGCATGAAGCCCCACACCTGCCTGGTGCTTTTATTGTTGTCGTTTTTTCCCCCATAATTTCTTTTCCATATACTAATTGCTTACACATATTAGATAAAGTTGCTAAAACAGTTGCTAAAATGTACTCGAACCGTAAAGATAAAGTAAACTAAAAAGAAGACGTGTACGGGAAATGAGCGTCCATCTGAATCCCTAATCCTTCCCCTTTTTCAGAAAAACCGCAAGCGCAGGAACCGCAAGAAGAAGAACAAGAAGAAGCGGGCGCAGGAGAAGCGGGAGCTGCAGGACCAGGAGAAGCCCGAGGCGGACGGCGAGAAGGAGAAGGAGGACGAGGTGGAGATCGAGTATGTCACGGAGGAGCCGCAGATCTACGACCCCAACTTCATCTTCTTCAAGAGGATCTTTGAGGCCTTCAAGGTCAGCCGGAACTCCTGCTCCCATTTTTAACCGACACTTAACCAAAGCAACTTCCAAGTGAGGCCGAGAACGATCAAAAGCATACAATCCATGTTGGAGAAGCTACACAAAAAGTGTTGCACAGCCAAGTTTCCGAAAAGATAGATGTAGAGTTTTACATTTTTTAATATCGCTAAATATGATTAAAAAGTATGAAGATGAACACATTTTATATTACACATTTTATCTATCTTCATCTATGTAGGTCTCTCTCCTCAGGGTAAACATTTTTTTTTAGGCAGGGGAATCGAACCCGTGGTCGCTACCAGGCGTATCGCCTACACGGTTAGCGCGCTAGCAGGTTGCGCTAACGTTTCAAGTACGACTCCTAGTCTTTTAACTCCGCCCTTCCCCTCTCTGCCCGTTTCAGCTGACCGACGACGTAAAGAAGGAGAAGGAGCCGGAGAAGGCGGACAAGCCCGAGGCCGCCGTACTGAAGAAGAAGGGCTTCGAGGAGGAGAAGAAAGACAGTGACGACAGCGACGACGTAAACACCCATACCTTATCATTTCACGCCATCACTGTGTTTATAAGCTTCTGTCGTCTCGTCTCAAAGAAATGGTGTTTTTTTAATCAATGCAATTCAATGGAGAAGTGAATGAATGAATTGAAATGAAGCGTCGTTGTTGTCGTCGTTGTTGTTGTTGTTGTTGTTGTTGTTATTGTTGTTTTCTCTCCCTGTAGGACATGAGGCCCGACCTGCCCAAGCTCTCCAAGAAGAAGATGAGGAGGATGAACAGACTGACGGTAGCGGAACTCAAACAGGTAGCGACCCTCTATCACTTTCTAAGATTTCTCTGTTTAAAAATGTAAAAGGTGAATTAAAAAGACTCATTTGACTTGGATTTAATTGACTTTGGGTTGCAATGGACTTTTGATAGCAAATCACTGTTATTCAAGGGCCCCTATTTTACCGCCAGGTGTGAGTGTGATTAGCCATTACAGGCCATTACCTACCCAGTGGACTGTACCAACTGGTAGGCTTATCTATCCATCATACATCTGGTTGGACACTCCCACTTGTGGTGTCACTAGAGGGAGATTTCGAAACGGCTTGTAATGGCTAATCACACTCAACGCCTGGTGGTAAAATAGGGGCCCTTTAACTTTAGTTAAATAAGACTACCGGTGTGGATGGGACTGTTGGCAGTAACGGGACCATTGGACGCAAGCGTGGCTATTGCACACATCACACGTCACTCTGAATCCTCTGCCCCCCAGCTGGTGGCCCGCCCGGACGTGGTGGAGATGCACGATGTGACGGCGCAGGAGCCCAAGCTGCTGGTGCACCTGAAGGCCACCAGGAACACGGTCCCCGTGCCACGCCACTGGTGCTTCAAGAGGAAGTACCTGCAGGGCAAGAGGGGCATCGAGAAGCCCCCCTTCGAGCTGCCCGAGTTCATCAAGCGCACCGGCATCCAGGAGATGAGGGAGGCCCTGCAGGAGAAGGTGGGGTGGGATGGATGGATGAGTAGAGCTCAAATGTGAAGGAGGTGTTTCTTGGGGTTTTCAGGACTGCCTAGTTGAATTGTGATCATAATGGCAATATGAATGTCTGCAATTTCTGTATCGCCAAGGCAGGGTCCAAAATGAACAACTGCCCACCGGCCAATGGCTGATAGATTTAACCATTTGGCAGGTAAAAAAATGCAGGGTTACATATTAAAACAATTGCTTGGCCGGTATTTTTTTTCTGCTCTAGCAGGAAAAACGACCAAATTCTTAAAGTGAATTTTGGACCCTGCACCAAGGCCATTTTTTTGCTCAAAAGCTGCATTGTGGATAAAGAAAAATGTATCTAAAAGCCTTTTTGTCTACTCCGAGCCCCAAAAGAAGCTTGTCAATGGTGGACTACCAAACGGGAGCTAAACATCTGCTCTATCGTTATAGCACCTTTGTACACGGACCTATCAGGACCCTTGGTTAAAGATGTGAATTCTCCCCACCCTCACAGGAAGATGCCAAGACCATGAAGACCAAGATGAGGGAGAAGGTGCGTCCCAAGATGGGGAAGATCGACATAGACTACCAGAAACTCCACGACGCCTTCTTCAAGTGGCAGATGAAGCCCAAGCTCACCATCCACGGGGACCTTTACTACGAGGTATCACGTCTCCCCCCCCCCTAGAGGCAGCCCTGAGAAGTGCAGGAATTGACACAAAAATGTCTCGATCTTTTGAATGCACAGTGCTTAAAATATATAACACATGCTAAATGGTGTGTGTTCCTCTCCCTCTCTCTGTGTCTCTGTCTCTCTCCAGGGGAAAGAGTTTGAGACCCGTCTCAAGGAGAAGAAGCCAGGAGATCTATCTGATGAGTTGCGCATTGCTCTGGGAATGCCCGTCGGACCAGTGAGTAGTAATCATTATCATTTTAAAGGAGCGCTTTCCCCCCCAAAGATGCATCGAAACCAAATGATTTACTGGAACCCTTCCTTATTTCAAACACTATTTAGTCTCATAATGACGAGATTAATTTAATATCCGCACCAGCACTTGCTCCCAAAAGTTGTCGATTTATTAAATCCCAAAACTAATAACTGTGTCACTGATCAGGGTTCCCGTGAGATATTAATACAAATACAACGCCTTGGAAGGTATTATTTTTTTGTGGGGGCTGTACGGAGATTTAAAAAAAAAAAGACATTTGTCAAATGTTTTTTGCGTTTCTGATTACATGTAGTCATGTTTTTGCTGTGCTTATTATTATTATTATTATTATGTTGTGGCGAGGCTTTATGTTGTGTCTTTCACTGCCGCCAGAGTCAGTCGCGTCAGTTGGAACCTAAAAGTCTTAAATTTAACTTCTTGAAACCCTGAAGTTTGTTGATCTATTCTCTTGACTTTTTTTTTTTGTATTTACATTTTTTTCCTCCTCTAGTCAACCCAATTGTATTTGTATAGCCCTGAATCACAGTTAGTCTCAAAGGAGTTTACAGCCCATATATTTATGACACCCCCTAACCCTAGCCCCAAAGGGCAAGAAAACAACACCTTGAGAAGGAACACAGAGCGGGGGATGCCTCCTTCCAGGGATGGTTAGGAGTGCAATGGGTGCCATAATGGACATGCATAGTAGTTTTACAAGCAAACATTTGAATTGTTTTTAAAAATCTCCTCAGAACTCCCACAAGGTGCCCCCTCCCTGGCTCATCGCCATGCAGCGCTACGGACCCCCGCCCTCGTACCCCAACCTCAAGATCCCCGGGCTCAACGCCCCCATTCCAGAGGTACCCTGGAGGAGGAGGAACCCTCTTCTTTCTCCCCGTCAATCTCTCTCTTTCAACTCCTTCTTTTCCTTCTCATTCTCCTTATCGTTCTCCCTCTTTTTTCTCCTTTTCTTTTTCCTTTCCTTATTTTCCCTTCCTCTATATTTTTCCTCTTATTTTCTTTATTTCTATTCTTTTCTCTTTCTCTCTATTTTTCCTGTTATTTTCTCTTTCTATAGTTCCTCTAAATGTTTTCATCCAACACACAGTAAGTCTCCTACGGCTCACCTTTCTTCTCTCTCTCTCTCTCTCTCTCTCTCTCTCTCTCTCTCTCTCTCTCTCTCTCTCTCTCTCTCGTGTCTGTCCGTCCAATCAGAACTGTACGTTTGGTTACCATGCCGGCGGCTGGGGGAAGCCGCCCGTGGACGAGATGGGCAAGCCCCTGTACGGAGATGTGTTTGGCACCAACGCCGGAGACTTCCAGGTGACTACCTCTCTCACACACACACACACACACAGAACCTGCCCGACAACACAGACTATAAATAGGTGGCAAGACGTGGGTTCTCTGAATAAAGGGGATAGGGACACGATGATGTACCTGATACTTTTCCTAATAGTGTCTTTGTCAATCTCCCCCCCCCCCCCCTCCCATTGAACATTTTGAATTGTGCTTCTTAGTTAAATTTGCATCATCTGCTGCCGTTAATGAATCCGCCAGTGTAGGTCCCTTCCCACACTTCATATAATTGACCCGTCGTATGCAAATTATATATATTATCTCTCGCGTTCTTCATCTCGTATGTCTATTGTTCTTGGTCCCAAAATAGAACCAACGGGTTGTTGGTTCTATTTTGGAGTGCAGCGCTACAATAGCTCTTAAGCGGGCAGCATACTTCTTGTTGCGGAAAATACCTTTTTGACGAGGTCGCAAGAACAAAATGGCGTGATTGCGGGGGATACGAAGAAACTTTCCTCGCCAAAGTTCTTTTTTTCGGCACTTCTGTCACCAAGATTTCGTAACTTGCTGAAATCTCTGCAGATGACGGCAACGCCGAACATCGTGCGCAATCGGAATACGGGAAATCAGAAAACTAACGGAACGTTCAATGATCAAACCAAAACGACATTGAGTATAAATCAATTTCTCGGCCGGCCGGGGACAAAAATGTTGCCTACTTTTGAAGTACGCTGCCCGCTTTACTGTTCCTGGGTGGGCACGATGTAATGAATATGATGCCGTCGCGTGTCCCAGGCCAAGGCTGAGGAGGAGGAGGTGGACCGCACGCCCTGGGGGGAGCTGGAGCCCTCGGACGAGGAGTCCTCCGAGGAAGAGGAGGAGGAGGAGAGCGACGAGGAGAAGCCAGACGAAACCGGCTTCTTCACGCCGGCCGACAGGTACTCCGCCGCTCAGAACAGTGTTCGGTTTCATGGCATGAAACATGCTCGACAAATGGAACTTGGATCACATGTTAAAGTCTAATCATTGCTATGTTGTATCTGACTAATGAAATAATGAGTATGCTGTTGACTTTAGTGCTTAAAGCGACGGATTAACGTACTCACACACACACGCATTCACTCAGAAATGTGCTACCGTATATTCACTGTTTTAGTAGTAGTAGGTTTTCTATGTGTGCTCTGGTGTATGAGCTCGGCTGGCCTGCAGTCTGATTGCCGTGGTTCGACATTTCGTCATGATCCGTCGACCATTGCTACTGCTGTCTCGCTATGCACACATGGTGATCGTGTGTGTGTGTGTGTGTGTGTGTGTGTGTTTGTTCCAGCGGGCTGATCACCCCAGGGGGCTTCTCGTCTGTCCCCGCTGGCATGGAGACCCCCGAGCTGATTGAGCTGAGGAAGAAGAAGATTGAAGAGGCCATGGACGGGTGAGCGTATTTATGACTGGTTGGGTTTCATTTTAGAGCCATAGAATATATCGCTAAAACGCCGGTTGTTGTTTGATATGTTACAGAATTTATATATATATTTTTTCCAATACTCACATTTTGATGTGTTGGGGAGTTGAGGTGGAATTATTGTGCCTCGTGTGCAGTGTTTTGCCATTGCTCTAAAAAATGGAGCGACATTTTATAGTTTTATTTGCCTCGGGTTTATTTGTCCCAGGTTGGTAAGTATGAATATCTAATGTGAGAAATATATTATTTTGACAGAACGCCCAGGGATGTGTGTCAGATGATGTGTGTGCATACATGTTCTTTTAAGCCGTACTATTTAGGATCTCTGTCTTATCACCAATATCAAGCACTTGTGCAAACCACTCAGATCTTGGCAGGAAGTGGTTCTCATGAAATGATGAAATGTTGACAGAGCGTGTGTCTTGTAGCTGTTCTTTAGCCATGGACATATTCCTAGCATTCTATAGCACAGACTATATTTAGAATGGAGAAAATGTGACCACAGAATGAACCAATGGTATGAGTTCCTGCCAAATATGTCATTTAATGCTAATAGCAAGTTTTAGCCTGTGCTAATGAAATGCCAATATCGGAATGCCAATATTGGAATATAGATATGAAGTCAGCCATGACGCTACCATCATCCAGCTCACCGTGCAACCTCTCTCTCTCTCTCTCTCTCTCTCTCTCTCTATATCCCTATCTCATATCCATAGCAACGAGACGCCTCAGCTGTTCACCGTGCTACCAGAGAGGCGGACGGGCGCTGTGGGGGCAGCCATGATGGCCTCCACGCACATATACGACATCTCGGCGGTAAGTTTGTATTTGTGTTGTGGCAAGCCAGCACATGCAACACATCCAGCTCCAGTGCATTCTTATGTGTGAGAATGCGGATACCGATAGTCAACATTCCCGACATTCCACGGTGAATCTCTTGCGAACCTGTAACCAGCGCCGCACGCTACTTATTTTAGTAGCGCTGTGTTTTGCTAAGAGCATTATGATGTGCTGGTTAAGCTTGGATTATCAAATTTTTCACAGATTATCAGTTTCTTTTTGCTTTAGGAACGCTGAGGTTTTTGAGTGTACGGTCGTGTTTGTTTTGACAAACATACATGTTATATGTTTGTCAAATATAATAATAATCAAATATAAGACGAGTGGGAGCTAAACAATGGTGTAATAAAGCTCCAATTCAAAACTTTCACGAAACAAAATGTTGACAAATGGTTTAAAATTGGGCGTTCAAAGTAAAGATGTGTTAAGTTTTCACTTATTCTTCACTTATTCAGTTTGAAAAAAAAAAAATCTATTCTCACTTTAAGTTCTCGACATTGTTCACCACAACTTTAAAGTGAGCAGGGTTCCCCTGAAATCCTCGAAATCTGAAACCTTAACCACCACCACCGCCCTCTCCCTTACCTCCCTCCCCCAGGCCATGGCAGCGCGCAAGGCGGGCGGCGGTGGTGGAGGCGGCCAGGAGTCCCAGGGCGTGGAGGTGGCCCTGGCCCCCGAGGAGCTGGAGCTGGACCCCATGGCCATGACCCAGAAGTACGAGGAGCATGTGCGCGAGCAGCAGGCGCAGGTGGAGAAGGAGGACTTCAGCGACATGGTGGCCGAGCACGCCGCCAAGCAGAAGGTACGGACGTTAAAAATAAAATACACAACCCAATAACGTTGGGCTTCATTCCTCTTCTTTATTCTTTTAATTCTTTATTTACTCTTTTAATCTTTGACAATAGACCCTTTTCACAGAGGCGTCGTAAACACAGGTGTCGCTCATAACACTAATTATCTTAATAATATTAATTAATTATATGAATTATTCTCCTTTTATTTCATACTTTTATACACTCTTGACCTCTTTATGTACCGGGGCGCGGTAGTAGAACTAGTAGAACTACTACCCGGTACATAAAGAGGTCAATAGTGGAAAATATGCCTCTACTTTATTTCTGTATTTCATTTTTTTTTTAATATGTTGCAGCCTAACATTACATTTTCCCTTGCACGAGGAATAGTCTGGTTTCTTCAAACAGAAGAATTATCTGCGATAGTAAACGATAATCTTTTACATTTGTCTCTTCTTCCTTCCCTCCTCCCATCCCACTGTTCTTCTCACAACACCCTTTACCTCTTCCCCCTCCTGCTACTTCTCCTCCTCACAGCAAAAGAAGAGGAAGGCACAACCCCAGGACACGCGGGGAGGTGCCAAGAAATACAAGGAGTTCAAGTTCTAGCCGAAGGAGACGTCTTTGGAGCTCGCGTTTTAACTGCAGATCACCCCTGACACACAAGCCCGTACGAAGATGTCTTGTCTTTTTGCGGTTTTATTTTTTAATTTTCCAAATGTACTTGTGCGCATATCCTCGTTGAGTTTGTGTGACGCCGACAGCCATGTCCTCTGTGTTCAAGTTTGACTCGATGATATGTCTTTGTTTTCTATTGTAGTTTTGCGTTCATTTTTTTGTAAATAAATAAATACATCCCAAGTCATGTTTTTTGCTTATTTTCTGTGCTGTGACAGAATTACAAATTCTGGAATTCAAAAGCCAATATGATGCTGGTTTACTTTCACTGTCCACAAAGCTGAGTGACAACAAGCTGCAGGTAGCGTTTATACCACTAGAGGGCAGCGGGGGTTCACCAACGCGAGACTCGCCTGACCGGCTGGGAAGCACGGTGACCTAAATAGCCGCAGTAGCCTACTAGGATCACTGGCACAGCCCCGGTCATCGCGGCAGTAGCGGGCCCCCTCGGGTGGGCTATCTGGACCGGCGCTTTCCATTTATTTTTTTTGGATCACTTTAATCACAAAGTGAGTAAAATGTTTTCACAGATGAACCCACCAGTAGGCCAATTTCATTTTAAGAAAAGAAAAAGAAACAATGGATGTGTTGTCATGACCCATGAGGGCCCCTAAACAAATCTTGCAAGTTATTGCGTAAGCCTATATTTCTTGAATAATTACACGTCACCTAGCCTTATAGGCAAACATAAAACCCGGGCATATATGCCTCAATAGCTCACAGCGACTATAATGAACCAGGGTGATGTGAAATCGTTCTACACAAGAGTTACTCGATGACGCCATGACAGTGCGCAGAACTCTTCTCGTGCCCTTTCATCCTCACCTACACGTTGTGGGCGCGGGAAATCAGTGAGTCACACCTACACGCACAGGATGTGTATGGGTGGGCCTTTCTTCAGACCCGAACATATGTTAACGTCGAAACTTTGAATACCACCAGGGCCCTATGAACATCATGTGTCAGGCTATATTTCGTGCCGTATGTAGTATTTGCCGTAATAGAAAACGTCAATCAATGTAAATAATTATGAAACAATTATCCAAAGTCTTGTAAGACATTCATTATGTTCGTGTGAATTAAGGTGAACGATTAAATTGCCTTAACAGTTTTCCTTTCTTATATATATATATATATATATTTTCTCTCTCTCTCTCTCTCTCTCTCTCTCTCTCTCTCTCTCTCTCTCTCTCTCGTATTGTTGTACTGTCGCTCTACCCGTCTCTTTAAAGCAACAGTCGTACGTCTTTAACTAGAGGCGTAGCTCTTTTTTGCTCATTGTGAGACTTTGGGGAGGAGGGGGGGAAATTTCCGCTTCCTGCACCGATAAACATTTTACGACCGAAGTTGTAGAGTAAACTGGGGCATTTCAGTGCGGCGTGAAAATACGTCGAGGGGGCAATGTTGTCAGTAACATAGCCAGCGATTAGCTCCAACCGGATCAACTTCGGGTTGCTCGCCGTTTTTTTTGCGCATTTGCAACCGGGGCTGAGCATTTGGGAAAATTGTTACCAGGCAAAACGTAAAGAGTGGGAACAAAAAAAAGCAGAGGCAGACACCACGGATACCCCCAATCGTTTCGTTTGAAGCCTTTTTTTTTGTGTGTGTGTGTTTTGGCCAGACAAGCCTCCAGGATGTCGGAGCGAGGAGGGCTCCCGCGGACTGGGGGTGTTCCCTCGCCGCACATGCAGCCCTCCAAACCGGTTACGATCGCGTCGAACCGCCCGGTGCACATGAACCTCTACGCTACCTGGGAAGTTGACCGATCCTCGCCCAGTTGTGTGCCGAGGTGAGTGTCTGCTGGCAGGGTGGGGGTTCGCCTCACGTCTCTCTCAGTCTGACTCTGTCTGTGTCTGATGATGATGGTGTTTTATCGTTTGCTGGAGTGTTGACAGCCAATGTTTGCACAAGTCGCTCCTCTTTTGTGTCTGATCGGTCGCATGGCTTTGGCTAATGATTATGAAAGGTATACATAAGCGATTGCCTCATTGACAAAATAAATACGGCGTGGAAAATAAAAATACATGTGCTTCAATGCAGCTTGTGTTAACACTCATTTACATTGCACTGACAATGCATTGTCAATTATATTCTTCGGCCACCTCCATATACATCAGGCGCTGCCTTTATTCCTACGCTACAACATACTACTACGTAGCAGTATATAGTCGTAGAGAGTAGCCATGTGTTTTTGCTGTAAAATAATCGACCACTGGGGTTCGGTTACTAGGGTTTATTGATTGCGTTCACTGTATTGCTGATAGATGTTTGCACAATAAGAATTGATTGGTTGATTGCATATTGAAAGACCTGGTTCTACTGCTCCACTACTGCCATGTATGTCTTGCAGGTTGTTACAATGCAACGGTCTAGTTGCGGTCTATATCTCGTAGTTGCTTGTATGTCACGAGTGCTGTCTGGTAGTACTCAAGGTCAAAAGTCAACTATAAAATTGCATGTGATTCCTGAGCCTGGTTTAGCGTATTGTGCCAACATTTTACAGGAGTAAACGGTAGGCGAGCAGACGTTGACCAGATTCAAATGAACCCTATTGCTACCTTCTTGGTGAGGCAGTGCTCTTATCTTTTGTGTGTACATTTGACGGTTTACATTTGAAATGGCTGCAGTGTAGTCAACATGGGCCCTTTTTTGTCATTGAAAATCTACCCCTGTTCTGTGACTAAGCGGAATCCTGTAGTCTGTGTATTGATTGTTGCTCAGCAGAAAATGTTCCATATCACTGTCTGTCTGTCTTTCTCTGTGTGTGTGTGTGTGTGTGTGTGTGTGTGTGTGTGTGTGTGTGTGTGTGTGTGTGTGTGTGTGTGAGAATGATACACATGCTGATCACACACACACACACACACTCACACTCTTTCTTACATTTGATTTCCTCACCAAACACTTCACATGAACCCATACTATTATCTATGAATCGGAAGTTTTGAGAAGAGCCGTTTTGTTTGTGCCTTAATAGCCAATCCATAGCTGTCTACAATATAATGAACATCGCCAACCCCCCCCCCCCCCCCCCCCCCCCCCCCCACCCTGAGAATGATGGAGAGAGTGAGACAGACAGTGAGTGATGGAGAGGTGAAGCGCTGCTTTTCTTTTACGCAGACGTCGTCTCCGGGAATGGGGGGTGGGTGATGTTTGCCAGATGCAGGCAAGCGGTGAGGTCGTCAGATGCTGCGAGGGAGTTGATGACATCAGACGTGTGCGTGTGCGTGTGTGTGTGAGAGAGTGTGTGGCACAGCCTGTTTCTGAACAAAAATCTGTCACAGTACGGCAAGTACACACTCGCTCACCACCTCGTCGGAA
>OOFB01002152.1:4122-17085 GCA_900323305.1 Trachyrincus murrayi
TTCCCCCACCCCCCCCCCCCCCCCCCCCCCAGCAGGAGCTGTCCATGTGCACCAAACCTTTATTAGTCCCAGCGGCCGGAGGGGGGTGGGGGGGGGAGGGTCATCATTCGAGGTAGAAGACTAAACGTTACTTTTCTCGGGAGTAAAAAAAAACAAAGGCGGCTTTGAGATTTAGTTTTTTGACACTGGCTGTGAGGTGGTGACGGTGCTGTGTGGTCAGGGTGCGGGTGACGGTGCTGTGTGGTCGGGGTGACGGTGCTGTGTGGTCGGGGTGTGGGTGGCGGTGCTGTGTGGTCGGGGTGTGGGTGACGGTGCTGTGTGGTCGGGGTGCGGGTGACGGTGCTGTGTGGTCGGAGTGCGGGTGACGGTGCTGTGTGGTCGGAGTGCGGGTGACGGTGCTGTGTGATCAGGGTGCGGGTGACGTGCTGTGTGGTCGGGGTGCGGGTGATGGTGCTGTGTGATCAGGGTGGGGGTGACGTGCTGTGTGGTCGGGGTGCGGGTGACGGTGCTGTGTGATCAGGGTAGGGGTGCTTAACTCAATTCTAAAAGGGTTCCAAATGCAGTACTGGCGGACCATAGGGAGAGAGAGAACAAATGGTTTTATTAATTTCATCTGGTAGTTTAAGGACTAGTTTTGAGGAGGATAGCCGGGGAAGCGATTCCTTTTCTACCGAGAAGCCCTACCTTCTCTACGCCAAGCCTTGCTCACGTCCTTTTTATTTGTATTTTACTTAATTTTCCTACATAAACTCCTTTGTTCCAACCCTCTAGATACTAAACCCAGACTTGCCCTTGCGCTCTGCGGCAGAAGTGGCGGAACCGCGCGTTAAGGCTTCCGATTGGACGCCGTTGCTCTCATCGCCTTGCTCCGTCCCCTCGCCCTGCGGCTTGATGATCTGGCCCAGGATGAGGGCCAGCAGGTTGGCCTGCTCCTCCTGGCTGAGGGAGGGCTCCCCGGGGGCCGGGGACAGCTCCTGGGGCTCCGGGGGATGGTGGGGCCTGGAAGGTTGATGTGGTGGTGGCGGTGGCGGTGGTGGAGCCTGGACCTCTGGCGCCCCCTGCTGGTGAGACGCCTCAGTGAGAGACCGGCTGAGGCTGTCAGAGTTGGAGATGTTGAGGAGCTGGGCCACCTGGGGCAGGCTGAGGTCCGTCTGGCCCTGGAGGAGGTTTAGCAGCACGGCCAGCTCCGTTTGGTTCAGCTGCTCTGCTGCCACCCCCAGGCCTGGAGGAATTGACAGACAAAATAAATAAGAAAAATCCCACACCGATGCATGCACAATCTTACTTTTCTATAATGGTCTAATAGTTAATAGAGATAATATATTTAATAGTTCTACATGATAAGTTGGCTAACTTTCCATAAATCTTGGTTAATAAAAGTCCATATTTACTTACAATGACCCTGTTAACAATAACCACAAATACAATAACCCTTCAAAATACGACATCAGAAAGTCTGTTTTGGTCAGAATTAGAAAATACATCCAACCAATAGGATCCGAGTCTACCGTTGAAGTTACCTGACAGCTCATTGGCCGAGACGGCAGCAGAGGGCGGTCTCCCGGGCGGAGGCGGCAGGGCTCCAGCAGGGCTCGATTGCGGCCGACTGTTTTCAGTACTAGACGGCCCCGTGGGGTCCTTGCGGGGCACTTTGGGCACAGGCACATCCTCGGGCAGCCCGCTCTGACGCGCCCGCCGCCTCTTCTTGCTCCAGAGCTCGTGGCAGTCCTGGTGGTGAGGCAGACTGCAGGCCGGAGAGGAGCAATTATGGAAACATGCACTCATTTTTCAAATTGAGAGTTGTTAAAGGGTTTTAGCGGGAGAACTACCGCCTACGAGTTTCTGAAAAAACGGTGTTCGAAAAGACGGACACATTGGGTTCCATAGGAGCAGGTGCGAGGGGCGTGGTCAAACTTGAGCAGAGTTTGCAATCAATTGAAAACTAAAACTCTGGAAAAGCGTTTTTAGCCTTAAATAGCAGACTTCTTTTACAGGGAATTTCCCCTTTAACAACTTTATACATTCTAGTCAAAAATAACAATCAAAAATCAACACCTCGTGAGACCCGAACGGAACCGTTTTCAACTGAACAAAGAGATTTCGGGGTTTACTTACCCTTTAATTTAAAAGGGGGTAGAGGTATTAAAAATACATTTTGGCATGGACTCTGCTGTCTGGGATGGTATCCAAAGGATAATAAACATGTATTCTAATTTCTTTTTTTTTTAAACCAAGCACAAAATGCAATGCTTTGCTATTTTGTGAATGAAAAAATGTCTGGGACCAGAAAAGTGAGGTCAAATTAGAATCAGCGGCTTGGGCGTTGCTATGGTTATGGTGCGTTGTCCCCGTTATACTCACTCAGGGGGGGGCATCCTGCTGGGCTCCACGTCGCACAGGAAGTCACTGTTGAGCGCCTGCTCCGACGTGCACCTCCGCGCGGGGTCAAGGGTCAGCATGCGGTCCAGCAGGTCCAGGGCTTGACTAGGCAGACTGAGGAGATGCCGGCACACTTTTTTTTAAAAACCAAAATAATGTTGGTAAACCAAACCATATTTATTACATAGAGCACTTCACGTGCAAAACTGCAATACAAAGTGCTTAACAAGAGAAACGACAAGAACTACAGAAACGCAATTTGAGGGAAAGAAAATAAATCTTGACGTAGCTTTAAAAACTAAAACCTAAACACTAAACACTAAAACCTTCATTTATAGTCGCCCTGCGTGAACAGTGCGAGCCAAAAACCACATCACGGGCCTCGGGTTCATACGGCGATTTTGTCACGCACCTGAAATACCGAAGCTGCCTTCTCCGTATAGACGGCGGTAACGGTGTGATCGGTTGGGGGTTGGTGATTTTTTTGCGGTTACTTACAAGGCGAACTCCTCGCGCAGGCGTCGGCGGTACTGCTTCTTGGGCTTCATGGTGTTGAACAGGGGGAGTTTGATGACGTCGGGCCAGACTGCCGGACAGGGGCTCCCACACAGACGGCTGTGGAGATCACAGACACGGTCAGACCACACACACACGAGTAGAGAGCAAGTCCATTTTAATGCATGTCTTTGCCAGATAATGCAATTGTCGCGGTGTTTATGAGCCTGTATCCGTGTGCAATGTGTGAAGTATCGCAGAAACTGCCGACGGCATTCTGGTCACATCTTTCAGAATTGTTCCCGACAATTTTAAGTTTGTGTGCCCTTGAGATTTTCGGGATCGTGGTGTGCCTTCGCCCCAACAAGGTTAGGGGAACAACGGATCCAAGGGAAACACCACTCGCAGGCGAGATGGGCTTCTGGTGACGGGTGAGCTCACCTGATGAGCTCTAGCTGCAGCAGCTCCTGGCTGGCCTGGAAAATGGGCTTCTTGGTGAAGAGCTCTCCTAATATACACCTGAGACGGACGGCAGGTAGACACAGTCAGAGAGGGACCGCCGATGACATGAGATCAAAAACAAAACAAGATGAGGCGGTTTACCAATTCTGAATCTAGGTGTAAATACCCACATCTAGTGTTTCAGAATATATTGAGGTGCCAACATGTATGAGGATTAACAGAACTAACAGCCCCTCTAGACATTTTCTAGGCTGGTGACGTCTTGGTGTTGAACCTGTTCAGACGGACAGGGTAACGATTAAGAGCGAGGGCTGAAGTCCTCCAGTGGAGAATGTTAGAGGTTTACTGGAAGGTTCAGGATTTACTCCAACTTAAAAGGTACAATATGCAAGATTTGCGACTTCAAGCTAGCTCCCTAATCGCTCCAAACCCCAGACACCCTCAAAAAGAGAGCCCAACCACCAAATTGTTTGTAATATAATGATACGGTGATGACAGATTTTCACTGCTTATGTTAAATAAAGTGACGTTATGCGTTTCCATGCTTTGGAAAGCCATGTGGTGACGGCATCCAGCGTTGGATCTCTTTAGATAAGTAACTAGCTGTCCACTGTGGGTTGTACTAGAGCCCGGCCGATTTATTGGTATGGCCGATGTATCGGCCATCATTTGATTTTTTTGACGACATCGGTAATCTGCAGTTATGCAGCCGATGTGTCCCGATTTTTAAATAAGTATAAAAAGTAGAGCAGACTGTAAACTATGCTCAACACTGACTTTTGAATGTGCGGTACACTACATTTTACACATATCATTTCTCACCAGTCATAAGCTGTGTAATAACCGGCGTGCGGATGCACATGTTGGCAATCGCACCGTTTTCATAAACAATCCACACGCACGCACGCACGCACACGCGGAACTGTTACTCATTATTTGTTATGTAAAGCTTAGTTACTAAGCTTTTCCAGTTTTTGAAATTTATTTTAAAATGTAACACTTTTTGACAAAATATCGGTCAAAACATTGGTAGTCGGTGGGCTACGACTCTCCAAAATCTGTATCGTATAGATGTATCGTATATCATTTTTCTTGTGCCACAATTGGCTCCTGTGGTCGGGCAATTTAAAGTTGCTCATCTAATCAGCCACATAGTGCATTCATTGGCTGGTAATAATGGCTCAAACAATGGTGGCCAATCCTTCGGTGAGTGACAACCAACAACTTTGAAGTACACCACGTTATAGTGCCGCCCAAGTGTACGGCTGTACTTTTCCTGCCACTACAGGTATTTGGTGGAATGCGTTTTATCAAGTTTGGCAAACGCCATTTTTTGGCCTGTCAAAAAACGGCTCTTTGCTTTTTAAATTACTTCTCAAAGACAACGACAAAACTGTGCGATGCTTTGCTAATGATGGAGTTAATCTTACAAACAGGTAGGACGCAATTATATGAAAACAAGTTAAGACCGTGTGTTAGAGCAGATGGTCTAGTATCTGAATAAAACGTCCCACCACTCAGCGGCTGGACCGAAACGTGGGAGTGTGCTTTCAGAAGTTACCCATACGGGAAGTGTGTTTCATTGATCAAAGCCACTGGTCAAAAGGCTTCGATATTTAACAAGACACTTGTGACTTGCAGTGATTGTTTAGATACAGGTCATTAAGGAGCAGGTCCCCTACCTGCTCCTTAATGGCATCTACCTGTAGGCATCTTTGAGCAACGACAATGGGGTTTGAACAGAGAACCTTTTGGGAGGGAGTCAAAACCCCTAACCACCAGACTACCCTGCACCCCCAGTACTTTAAGATACTTAAAAATCATCTCAAGCGACAAAGACGGCATGACAAGGCACCATGAGTACATAGATGGGCATGTGGAAAGGGTCCTACTCACCCACAGCTCCAGACGTCGATGGCGGGAGAGTACCTCTCTTCACCCAGGAGTAGCTCCGGGGGACGGTACCATAGAGTGATCACTTTGTTAGTGTATGGGCGACTGGGGAGAAGACGGTATGAGGGAGGCACGGTTATACACGGACCCACAAAACAAAAACTAAAATAACTTTATTTTAGAAGAAACGTGATGTAGTGGGTTACATAGTAGTGCTATGGATTGATCGTGGTTCAAATCTCGGCTTAAATGCACAATGTTTTAAAAACGTAGGATAAGATGGAAATACGGACTCAAAATCAGCCCTCTATAGGTTACTGGCAGTTTTGGGTTACCTATGGGGCCATTATTGTAGCAGAGCTATTTACAAATGTGAGTGGAGAGTTGTGCAAACTGTATCTCAATCCGTGGGTGCGTAATCAGATTTGTAATTGTGTAAAACATAGATCTGGAAATGTGTAGAGAAATCTGGAAATACGTACATTGATATTAATGGCTGAAAAGGCTAACTATTTTGCTCCAAGAGCTTGAAATACAGACAAGTCATCAGTTACAACTCAGTAACTGAAGGCCTCTCAATTGGCAGTCTTTTTACACGTAACTTTCGCAACACGTGACTTTTGCTACCAGATTTGTGTCTGTGTGCCTCAGTGGCTATATAGCCTAAAGACGACCAATCGGCGGTAGCACCCAGGGTCTTGTGATATTGGCGGGCTGGGTTCTGGCTGCCGATGCAAGGCATTGCGAAAGAGACAGCGAAAGCCTGAACAGCAACATAGCCCTGGCCCTAAATGAAAACACAAATGTCTACCAGAAGCTTTGGCCAGAAGGTAATAGTGGGCGGGGACTAGCTCAAGACATGTACGGCCCCCCACTGGCCAAATACAAAAACACTTGAGCTCCAAGTAAGTGAGCAAGAAGAGAAATGTGAAAAGCTATACGCTAGCTCCCTCTAGTGACAACATGGAAAAGTGCAAAACACTATCTTGCTAATAACCAGAGCACTCACTCGTGCTGCTCGAAACTGACGCATGAAATCAATAAATGAAATCAATTAATGGCGGACGACAGAGAACCTTTGCTCTTCCAGTTTGAAGGGCAAACACTGTAATCTTACCTTTCCTCTGAATTGTAGAGCCGGGCAAGACCAAAGTCAGCTAGTTTGATCTGACCACTGTACAGAGGAAAGCAGAGAGAAACACCCCCAGACGTTAACAAACTGCTCAACAAAAGCAGGAAGGAAGTATTTGGAAATGGTCACACAGCAATAAGACCCTTTCCACAGAGGTCTCACGGTGCGTTCACTTGAGTCGCTAGGTTTAAAACACACAAAATCAGCCACAGTTTTAAAATATTCTGTCTTTTTGGACTGTGCTGCAAATCTATTGGTTGGTGCATTACGCCATGCGCCATGCCTGGGTCAAAGTTTAAAATAGGGCGCCCCTCCCTAGCCCCTTCATCGTAGGACAAACACAGGTGTCTCTCATGATACTAATTATGGGTCTTCTGTTTTTATGTACCATGGTCAACTAGGCATATTTCTATCAATAGTGCATGGCGTGCATCCGTGATTTATATATCGGCAGAAATGCTTTTCTCAGAGAGAGAATAAAAAGCGTTTAACTGACCACCATTTCTGGTGCCGACTAGCAAGCGCAGCAACGTTTAGTCAACTAGTCGTGAACATCCCTAGTATAATGATGTTCATATTATACTGTTTCGCAGTTGGGATTAATATAGTTGTAGTAGGCTATATCGATTATGCACTAATCATAATCAACATAGTATTCATAAGAATGAGTGTAATATACCTTTGTTGCGGAGGAACAACTGATTACTAGGAATCATTATGGCTGAGTGGGCATCGGTCAGAATGCAGACACGGGTCAATAATACGTGGCTGTAGATGTGCGTGGGTTTATCTGATGTGTGTGACTATTGGACGCACACTTTCACACGATAGGCCCTACGTATTTATCTCAACAAGTTAAACTTCTACAATATTCTCTAAGGTAGCCTACGCCAAGCGTAAACACCACCAATTTACCGAAACCGAAAGTAAACACCAACTAACTACCACAGTCCTACCAAAATCTCCTTCCTTATAACCCTTCAGAGCAACTTTAATATTGTTAAACATGACATGATTAATACTTTTGGTTTGCAGTATTAATATCAACATGTGCTCTAATGCCACTACTGACGCTGATCAATACTTTGTGTTTTATTTGATCCGTTTCCGAAAGGAGTTATTTTTTTCTTGGTCTATATGCAAATGTTCCTGCATGAGGTCCAATTGTGTGATATCTTCACTAGTCTAGCAGCGGTGCTCTGGTACATAAGAGTGACACCTGTGTTTGTCCTATGATGATGCCTATGTGAAAAGGGTCTATTGATACAGAGTAATTATCCACCATGCATTTGACATAGCTGCAGTTGTATTTTGAGCTCAATATACGGTACATTTCCGAGAGAGCGAGCGATAGAGAGAGGATATTCTTATTTAATCCATTTTGTTTTTTAGGACCTGTACTTCTACTGTGACGCCCAAAGTCTGTAATTAATAAATGTGATGCATTCGTGTTGTCCTGGGTGGCTCCTACCTGTTGTTCAGCAGTATGTTAGAACATTTGATGTCCCTGTGCAGGAAGTTCTTCTTGTGACAGTAGTCCAGGCCTTCCATCAGCTGTCGCATGAAACTGCGTACGTGCTCCTGGGAGAACTGGACGAGGCCCGACTCCAGCAGGCCCATCAGGTCATGGTCCATGTACTCGAACACCAGGTAGAAGGCACCTGGACACACGGGGAGCAAGCAGGGCGACACCAGGGAGTGAGGGAACAGAAACAGTGCTGAAGTGACCAGTCAGTGGATTATGATCGTGTATCAAGACATGATTGGTTTTTCGTACTTGATCAATGTCACCGGTGAATGTCATTCATCAAGTACAAATATGACATACGATTATAGATTTTGAAATGCTAATATTTGGTTGATTTTCTCTCTTTCAAGTCATTATGAAATGAAAAATTACGTTTTTCTTGGCCGCATGTCACAGAAACAAGAGGATTTAAGACATCACTTTGGGTTCTGGTGGTAACTTGTAACGGGACGCCACACTAGACTAAAACATTAATCATGACATGGTAATTAGGTAATCAATCAGGCTGTAGACAATGAAGACAACGATCAGTTGCAGCCCTAATCATACAACGTCCACGACCGTGGCCTTTTGACGAAGTGTGTGTGTGTGGGGGGGGGGGGGGGTGTTACCTTTGTCCTTCTTGAAGTCTAGTGCATCCTGCTTGTCAGTGACGATCTCTTTCATGTTGACCACACTGCGATGGTTCAGCTGTCTCAGGATCTTGATCTCCCTGATGGCCGTGATGGGGAAGCCCTCCTTCTCATTGTCTAAGCGCACTTTCTTGAGGGCAACCAGCTCTCCTGAGGAACATCGAAGGGATGATTAAATATAGAAACACAAGCCCAGGTGATACATAGACGAGGGGCTTGGGGGGGGGACGGGACATAAGTTGTCTCACCAGTGTCTTTGTCCTTGGCCTTGTACACCTGGCCGTAGGTCCCCTCCCCGATGATGCCGATTATGTCAAACTTATCGACACAGCGCTTCCCCCAGTCACTCTGGGTCTGTTTCCGCTCACCGTAGCGCGGGCAGCAGAACCTGAGGGAAATGGATTGGAAGACAACGGGTGTGTCAGAGGTGAACGTGGTATTACAGGAAGATGGCGAGTGCCGCTGAGTAACGTTTTGAGTGCAAGTGAAAAAGGGACCGACTTTGGTCTCTTCTTGAGGGTCATCTCGGGTAGCGGGGGTGCCTGGCGGATGGGGGACTGAGGCGGGGAGTGGTGGCCGCCAGGTAAGGTGGGGGGCAGAGGCAGGTCGATCAGCGACGGCCTGCTGCGCGCTTCCTTCCTATGCGTCCTCTGAGGAGGGGTGGACTTCTTTGGACTGAAGACACAATGAGGTTTGGTTAAAAAGAGGAAATGTGAAAAACGGCATGTAAAGAAACAGTCGGGGCAAGTACACGGGCATTGTGTGGACTCACCTGTCCTGAGCGTCTCCCACCAGCATGGGTGGTAGCGGCAGGAGGGGCAGGGTGGAGGTCTTGTGTAGCGGGGTCTGGCGCATGGGGCTGCGGACTGCAGGGGACTTTGGCTGAGGCACAGCCAGGGGGGCCGGGGGTGGCTGGACACTGGCGTCAGACTTCTGTGACGTTGGTGGTGGTGGTGGTGGTGGAGGTGGTGGAGGGGGAGCTGGGCGTACAGTGGTGCTGGGTGGTGGATGCAGAGAGGGCTGTGAAAGAGAGGGTGCTGGGGAAGAGGAGGAGGATGAGTCGAGCGGCGCCGGCGGTGGGTCTACCACCTGCTCCTCCGCATCAGGAGTGCCTCCCTGGGCTGCAGAAGCCGACGATGATGACGATGATGACGGTGGCGGCAGCGGGGCAGGTTCGGTCAGTCCCGAGTCCTTTGGGGCCTGCGCCGCTTCGCTCTTAGCAGCGGACCGCGTGGCTTTGTGTACCGGGGGCGGTGATGGGGCGCCGCTGGCGGCGCGAGCGGCGGCGGCGGCCTGCTGGCGCTCCTTCTTCCTGCGACTCAGCTCGGCGCCCAGGCTGGAGTTGAGCGGCAGGCGGGAGGACGGCGGGGAGCGGCTGGGGGGCCGACTGCTGTGGGAGCCGCTCCCGCCCCCCCCTCCTCCGGCGACGGAAGACGAGTGGCGCTTGTTGCTGCGGGGGCGGGAGGAGGAGCGCCGTGAGGAGTACTGCGGGGGCGAGCGGCTTCTGGAGCGCCCGGGACGCCTGTGGTGGGAGGAGTTACACACTGCTGTATTTACCAAGGCTAGCTGTATGTGATGTTCCTCAGCTGAACTTAACACAAGTCAATACAAACCCCCTCCTGGTACTAGGAAAACATTTGAGCTTTTACAAACAAATGAAAAAAGGCATAGATAAACAAACTGAGTTAGGCTAAATATTCAGGCTAAATTACACTGCAGGGTAGCTTCACCTTTTATGCTTGTATACTTTAACCTCCTGCCATTATCACTGCTTCATTTGGGCCTTTTAGACGAGAACATGGATGGATTATGTTCTACGCCAATTCACATGGAAAGATTCTGCCATACTCACCGGGGCATGGGACTGGTGCTGGAGGACCTGCGGGTCCCGTAGGGGCTGATGGAGCGTCTCCGTGAGTAGGGGCTGCTGTCCCTCTCGTAGCTGGACGACCGGTGTCTGCTGCCGTAGGGGCTGTCTGACCTCTGCCTGCTGCGTCTCACTGTCTCTCGGTAGGGGCTGGGGCTCTGGGCCACCCTTCGCCTGGGGTAGCCGTCCTCGCCACCGTGCTGCCCCAGCGGGCTCTCGCTGCCGGCCGCCCTCCTGGGACTGGGAGACTGGGCTGAGCTGGAGCCCTTCCAGCGGGGTGGGCTGCTGACCCTGCTCGACGACTTGCCCTTGGGGCTGGACTTGTGGCTCTTGGAGGTCTTGCGTTGGCTCTTGTCGGTCCTGCTCCTCTGGGAGGAGCTGTGACTGCCCTCTGTCTGGCTTTCCTTCCGCTGCGGTCTGTCCTTGTGGGACTTTCCTGATCGGCTGCTCTCCTTGCTGCGGGACGAGGAGGCGGAGGAGGTGGTGCTCCCCACACTGGCTGCCGGCTGGGTGAGGGAGGAGAGCATCAGCTCCCCACGCTTGGTCGCCACCGAGTCCACCTCGGGCTGCTCCTGGCGCCTGGATGAAGAGGCTACAGAGGCGGGGGCAACAGTGGCAACCTTCTCCTTGCTTTTCCCAGAACTGCCCTTCTCACGGTCCTTGGTGCTCTTCTTCTTGGCCCCCTGTTCTGCGTCCCCAGCGTCTCGAACTTTGCCGGACTTTTTGCGAGTGTGTTTGTGCGCCTTGCTCTCCCTTCCCCGAGTGGCATCCGCGGCATCTTCCCTGTCGTACTCGGGGGTGGGTTCTAAACGGTCCTTGGCACCGCGATCCGACGGTTTAGCCGAAGGCGGGTCCGAAAAGGTGTCCGAATCGGAACTAATATCGTCGTACTCCACGAGAGGCTTCACCGCGTTGACAGCAGGAGGCGCCGTCACGCTATGGGCAGCCACCACTTTAGGGCCCGGGACCAAGGACTCACGACCGTGTTTCGTTGACTTGTGCCGTTTTCGCTTAGACAAGTTAGACATCGACGACTTCGACTGAAGCTTACCGTCTTTGCTCGTCATGTTTCCAGCAGACGACGTGTGAGGCGGGACTTGGGTCTGCTGTTGCCCACCACTACTGTTGCCCACACTGGCAGTTGGAGGCTGCTGCACGGCAGCGCTAATGCTAGATTCCGGCTTCCTCTTGGTGGTCCCATGGTGTCGGTCCGACCCAGGCATTCCTCACGTCGGCAACGGTACCTTCTCTGGTGGGCCCCCGGTGGCCCCGGCGGTACATTCACAAGGAAACAGTATTCCCCCACACACGGCCAAAAAAAAGTGTTGCAAACAAGCAAAGAAATTAAATGGAAAATAAACACAACCAGGCCCTTTTTTTTACCCCTTCCTCCGGTCTTCAATGCCACTTCATTCCCATTAAGGTCGATCGCATATTTACAGTGAGAAAATGTAAAAAGGTAGTTACCCGGTGGGATAGGCACGTTGCTTTGGGTTTGTCAGTGGACGAAATAAGAGAAAATCCGGACCACGGGTCCGAGCATTGTGGTCTACTCCCGTTTCAATTTTGGTAGCCTGCTAGCTTAGCGCTGAGGGCTAGCTGGGCTGATTGGTGGAAAAAAGAAAAGAAAAATACCCTTTTGTAAAAAGCTGTCCTTGTCCGGTGCCAAGTTTAGTAATGTGTATTTATTCCACAGAATTGCAGCTGTAAGAGTTTAGAGACAGCAATGAACGTCATTTAAAGGCGCTCTTGTCTCTCGATCAAAATGAAAACTTGACCCGGTTGGTACTGTTAACATGTTCCCTTTAATATATTTTTTATCTCCTATAAATTCAGTATTTATCTGAAATTATAGGATATTCGTGTGCAGTAAATGTTCCAGTTTATTATCAATGGCTCTGGGAATCAACCAGGCCTATATTTAGGGCGATGCCAGTGGATTTAATAACATCCACAGCCCTATCTGAAGGAGACTGCAAACGCCATTGTGGCTCCCGTGACTAGCAGGTTTTCCTCACGGTAGTCGAGACCGGAAGTGTAGAGAGCTGTCAATCGTCGACGTAACTAAGCAACCTCCTATCACGATACACCACCCGCCTTCTGTTGTAGTGCGCCTTCGACGCAGTTATCTGCTCTGCACACTTCTCGCTCACTTTATGACCTGACACATCACTTTTTAAAATATGTGCCACAATAAAAACGATACTTCAAAATATGAGGAAAAGTGAAAAGTGATCAGTTTTAAATTGAAATATTTGAAATAAATCAACAGATGGCGTTCTAGAACAAGAAACCGTAAACAGGGACGTTTTCGTTTTGCGTCGCATTATATTGTAGACCTATCCAGCAATTACAGAATCAATGTCTTGTAATCCCTGATGAATAATATATACAAATGCAAACCCTTCTGTTAACCCACCGATACAATGAAATGTGTGTGTGTGTGTGTGTGTGTGTGTGTGTGTGTGTGTGTGTGTGTTTTAGACCCTATTAGAATGTAGGGTAGACTGCTGTTGCCCATTTTTATACATATTTTCAAGAATCAAGAATCAATACCGCCATGTGAATGGCAGAT
>OOFB01002153.1:1801-13706 GCA_900323305.1 Trachyrincus murrayi
CCCCCCCCCCCCCCCCCCCCCCCCCCTCCGCGGGGGGGGGGGGGGGGGGGGGGCGCGCGGGGGGGGGGGCGGGGGGGGGGGGGGGGGGGGGGGGGGGGGGGGGGGGGGGGGGGGGGGGGGGGGGGGGGGGGGGGGTGGAGATGGGAGGAGGGGAGTTAGCCACGGTACAGCTGTTGAAACCAAAAACGTATTGGCCTGCTAATGGATCACGATAGCCAATTGTACTTTAAAAATGAATAAGCTAGTTTTACAAAAGACAAAAACACATCTTCTGATGACCATGAAAATACATACTTTGGATTTTGTTTATTTGTATTGTGTATACTAGGTGTATATAAAGTAGTAGTTATATACCATTTCCCCTTCAAGGGCTTAATTGTCCCCTTATCTTATCCGTGTGTGTACCTTGGTGGTGGTGGTAGTGGTGGTGTTGCTGGTTCGAGTCTTGGAGGCGGTGGTGGTGGCCGCCTCCTCCTTCTTGATGACGATATCCTCCCTCTTCTCCTGGTTCTCCTGCTCCAGCTTCAGGAGCTCACGCTGGATCTTCTGCCGCTTCATCTCCAGCGACAGCTCGTAGTCGTAGTCTCCGACGTCAGAGTCTGGAGGGCAAACGGAAAAATAAACAGCGGTCAGCTGCGGTTCCTTTTAAAAACACGGTTACAATCATCTAGCGCAGAAACAGTCAAGCTGCGGTCTAACGGTTCCTTTTAAAAACACGGTTACAATCATCTAGCGCAGGTGGCAAATGTTAAAACTTTTCTTTTTTTCAACAAAAGAACAACAAAATGATCATGAACCAATGCAGACATAGGGCCTATGGGCAGCGGCTCAAAATCTCTCATGCAGACATTCGGACAAACACGCGGTCAAGATACTAGTGGTTATGGTGTTTGACTCCCAGCCGAGATGTTCACCTTCGCGATTAGCTTCCCACTCTGTGGTCTCTTCCTCGCTGGCGGGCGTACGCTCCTTGGTTATCTTTATGTCCTCCTTCTCCCGGTGTCGGCCGCGGGAGGAATCTCTCTGCTTGAGGAGAGTGATGGAGGAGAACAGACTTTTAAATAATCTGCTTTCATTTTTCCGTCGGCCTAAGAGTTACGGGGGAACTTGCCACAACTCACTCTAACGGTGGGCGATGTGGGCTCTTCTAAGTCTCTCTTCTCTGAGTCAACATCCTGTCTCTTATTCTTCATTCTCTCCCGCAGGTCACCAGGGGGCCTCTCTGCTGACCTGAGAGAACACAGGCGGCAGACAACAGTCAGTTAGGTCTCTTTACAAAGGTGAGACTGTAATGTCTATGTGTAAAACAGTCAGTCATGTCTCTCGCTATAAAACAGTAAGTCATGTCTCTATAAAACAGTCAGTCGTGTCTCTATAAAGTTGTCAGTCATGTGTATAAAACAGTCAGAAAGTCATATCTCTATAGAACAGTCACTCAGTAACATCTCTATAGTACGAAGTAACAGTGTCTCTGTCAGACAGTACATCCCATGACGGTAGCTAAGGTGCCTGCCCCAGAGTTAGGAGGATGAGGTGTCTTACCGGCTGAAACTGAATCCTTTGCCTCGCGGCTGGGGGCCATGTGTGTAGCGACACGTGGTGCCGTAGCTGCAGTTCCCAGTCTTCAACCAATTTCTACATTGACTCTGAAACACACAAAGAAGAAGCCAGGGGTCAGGTGTGCTGAAATAAGCCAATGGAAAGCAGAGGAGGGATTCCAATAAACAAATGAACTATTGTTTGAACTAATTCTACCATTAACTAAATATTGCACTACACAAATAAAGAGGTACACTCTCTGTATGTGGCTTCATAACTGGCCTGACTTATTAAGATCAACATTAGAGGAAATGCATCCAATGGTGGAACTTTCTCCTAAAGTCTCTCTACACCCTACCAAAGTAAGACCACGTAAAAAGTGTGTTAGGTGCCACCTACTTACTCTCAGTACCTGTGTACAAACGTCTTGCACCCCGATAACTACAAAAAATTCGACACTGGCCTCCGTCCCTACCAGGACGCGAGTGAGTTACTTACATCAACAGCATTACTCCCAGTGCTGGGCCCGAGTCTCTCGAAAACGCTGGGCCGTCGGGAGGGAACGGCGGGGTTGGCGCTGGTGGTGGTGGTGGTGGTGGTGCTGGTGGTGGTGCTACTGCTGTCGGATATGGTCTTAGAATTCTCCACTGTTACCTTCCGCCTGATCTTGGACATTCTGCAGGACTGAGAAGCAAAGACACAATGATAACGTGAAGGGGGCAGAAAGTCTAACCTAATGAGAAGTCATTCATCTATAGTCAGGCTTACTAAAACACACTCAGGTAAACACAGGTGTATAGTGTACAATACACATGCATAGGACACTGTTGGCTCTGTATATAAGTGACAGTATGACTTCAATCGTGATGTGGGTGCGTTACTGTAACAGGATTATATAGGACTGGGACTTCATCATTTATAAATTGCGTTTTAACACACAAAGTTAGTCACGACATGAATGTAACCCTGCAACATAACATGTTTTTAACATGTTTTAAGGCCAGCACATTGGGTCACCGATGGCCTTTTACCTCGTGTAAAAACATGGGTCTTGGTGGGGTGTTTATGGGGTGTTTACTCGGGACTTGTTAATGCGTTCACTCGTATGAAGTATAGTACAAATAATATACAAAACACTAGCTATTTCGTGTGATGTGTTAAGAGGAAGAGCCGGGATCGTTAAGTTAAAGTAACGGGGCGACCCAGCGAGCTTACAACAACACGCCGGGCCTACAAAAGCCTGCCACCGAAAACACTACAACACACACACCACAACTCAACATAACCGCTCGAATAGATAGAAACACGTCTCACCCAAAATATTTATTCGGTGTCGCATCTATTTATGTCCAGTACGGGAGTTAACTTTGGTGGAAAGACGAGTTTAATTCATTTGTTTCACAGGAAGCTACGGGCAGCTCCCCTGTATGCCTTCATGTTGGCAAACGGGTGCGCGCGCGGTGATTGGTCGGCGCGTCTTACTCCCGGGGAGGATAGAAGAAGCGGAAGAAACGCCGGCCTGCGCGACCGCCCCCAATAGGTTACATTTAGGTACTGCAAGTACTAAACTTCAAACTTTTCCAAAAAAAAAAAAACTTGGTTCCCAAATGTGCCACGCTTAATAAAAATACACGTTTTAATGGCATATGCGCTTTATTTTTAATTTTCGTCTTCACAAAAGTTTAAATGACAGTGGCAGAGAAATCCTCACTGCTTACATAATACATTGAGAGCTATACATACTGGTCGTTATATATTTAATTGCATTCTACTCTGGAGCTTGTATTTTCTCGATGACTCTGAGAGCGATTGTCTTGAAGGCGATGAGCGCTTCTTTGCAGGCCTTGGGGATGTGAGAGGGAGGCAGGAGGAATCCATAACGCCCTTTGTCTTGCATCTCAAACGTGAACGAGTACTTGATGCCAAGGTTGTACGCCCAGTCGTCGGAACCACCGGGGGCCAGGTCTGTGAGGTAGATAGACACAATAGAATACGATGGGACGTATACAAATAAAACAGAAATGGATAGAGTAGAATATATTCAACTAGAAGTGAATGGAGTGAATTTAAATGAAATAGAGAATGCAAAGAACACACATTTAAGATGATAAATGAGAATAGATTAATAAAATAATAAAGAATTAAATGAAATGGAAATCAAATTAATAATAAAGCAATGCAAATATATCTTGTTCTTGAAGATAACCCAAGCATGTAATAACAACTAGACTCACATATAGTATTGGCTCCGGAACCATATTTGTAATTGGTCATGTAGTATCTCTTGATATTATAGGCTGCTTCTTGGACCATTGCAAGCTTTAAAGAAAACAAAAACATATATATATATGAAAAAATGAATGTTAGATGGCTCCCCAAAATGGGTCACAAATCCACGTTACGTTCAGCACGATTTTACCGTATTCTATTTAAGTTCAGTTTACCTTTGATAATGGATTATTGACAAAACACAATTTCACATTATGCACATTACTTCACCTCACTACACCCAACCTGCTCGAGTGTAAAACCCTACCGGCCGAGCAATTGTTTTAATTTCCTGTCACCCTGATGTTTTTTACTTGCTAAATGGTCAAATGTAGCCAAAGGCAACGGTTGTGAGTTAAAGAATAAAATCAGGTTTACTAATAAAAGGCGTTATTTGTCAGCCTTGTCCTATCCAACACGTCACGAGCCGCCACTGCTGACCAACTTCGGCCGTTGGTGACACCAAATTTACACCCCTGGTGGAAGGTGTTCATTTTGCAATGCTTAGCAACCCACACGAAGCAATGTATGCAGTCACGGTACTATTTAGATGCTTTGGGTGAAAGCATCCACCAAATCATATATTATATCATATTCACTTTACTAAAACCATGCAATCGTCGGATGTGGACCGGAGTCATTGGACCCACCAGGTCTTCGTGGTTCTCAGCCAGGTCCTGGGTGTAGGAGTACGGGAAGAGCAGCATCTGGGAGTAGGAGTGGGTGGAGACATAGAGCTTCACCGTGTCCTTATGCCTGCGCAGGAAACGCGCCACGGCACCGGACTCTGGCTCCGACTCGGGGAACTGACCGCAGTAGATGTCCGAGCACGGGTCGTGTGACGCGCCCTCCGCTACATGAGGAGGGGAGGGGTTAGGAGGCAAGGCCCTTAGCTAACACTACTATAAGAGAGCTAAGCTAACGCTATGATAAGAGAGGACTTTAATTGATCCCAGACAGGAAATTTGGGTAATAGGCCAAGTCAAGTCAAGTCAATTAATCACAGTTATGGTCTCAAAGGGCTTCACAAGCCACATTGTATGACACATAGAACATAGCCCTCAAAAAGAGCAAGCAAAAACTACCAAGGGTACCAAAACCTTGGGGAAGGAACGCAGAGTGAGGGATCCCGCCTTCCACGGATGGTTAGGCTGAACCAAAGCCAATGAGCTCTGCACAATTTGTACTAGCATTCCGGCACACTGTTAATTGATTTATCAATTAGCAATAGACCAATGGAAAGAAGAGGAGCAGAAGAAGAGGGATGTATAGAAGCATAGACTTTTACTGCAAATAAAAGTAAGCGTGTTTGAAAAACACGTTTTAGGCGAAGAGGAACTTGCGACTGGTACTCTCGATAAAACATTGATGGATTCAGAAGAAAAAAAAGTCTGTGAACACAGAGTACAACAAGCAGACATACTACACCAGTTGGCATCAAAGTTTCTGTTCAGGTCCACCCCAGCGCATCTGCTGTCATCTCTGACAGAGCGATTCTTCCTCCACATCCGATCCTGGGGCAAAAACCACAACAACCAATCAACATACAGAAGCACAAACAGGAAACATAAACAGGAAGTAAGATAAGATAACATACTTAATTAATTTCCGGGGGGAGGGACATTCAGGTGTTACAGCAGCAAACATTTAACAGAGCGGTGCAAATGAAACTTCAGAAGAAAGTATGAATAAAATGTGCTGTACCGTGGTCCACGTGTACTTGTAGCCATCAGGGTTCATGACTGGTAGGACGTAGATATCCATGTTGTCCAGTATCTGAGTCATGTCCTGATTTCGCCGGTAATATGATATTGACTGTGAGGAAAGAAAAAAAAAGCCAACACATTTTTAAAAGTTGAATTTGACATATGAAATGTCCTTCAGCTGTGAATGTCTGTATGAATGTCTTTATCTAGTCTGTTAGGTATTTTTTGGGAAAGCTCTTAGTAAAGACACAGTCACTATTCTGTAAAATCCTTTATTGAGTGTAAAAAAATGTGTCACATGTGAATTTACTGCCAAGTCCTGTTGAGTCCTATAGTCATGTTTAGTCCCTATTGTAAAACATTAGTTAAATTAAATTGTACTTACGTATTGCACAAACCATAAGCAAAAGGCAGGGGCGACCCACTCTCTTGCATGGATGCCACAGTCCAGCCATATCGCTTTCCTATTCGGGCTAGAATCTACCGACAACTGAGGGAGATAAGGTGGTTGGTTTAAGCCATACACATTGTTTCACATTGTTTCATTTCATTGTTTACGAATCATTGGACGAGTCCACCTTTACAACGTAGAGGGGTCGCTTCTCGAAGGACGAACCAATCAGAATGACTTTGACCCTGTCGGGGTTGTCCATTGCTGTCTTGTTCAGCCAATCATAGATCTGTAATAAAATATATAGGGTTAGGATTTGAGGCCTAATACATTTTTTTTTAAACATTTTTTATTATTTGGGCAGATTCAACTTTTTTTTTTAAAATATCAAATCTAAATAGGCCTAATAACAATAGATCCAACTCATAGTCATTTGAAATTGATAACATGATATGTATTTTTGTTAGGTTGATGATTAAAGTCGGCATAGCCTACGTCTTCCAGACTGTGATATTTATCATAGTAAGACGGGCCGCTTCGCGGGTCGGTAGTGTCGTTCCTCGTCTGCATCTCGATCAGCTCCTTGGTGTTGGTCAACAGCACCCTTTAAAACAACCACACGCACCCGCACGTTATACCTGTAAGAATGACGCAAACTATATATTAACGCGTTGGGCTGGATGTGATTGAACTATTGTTACTCGTGCGTCACGGCGTGCGTCCGGAGCAGCTCCCGGACCGCCTGTGAACTGTTGGCGGGTACAAACAGGTGGACCTCCGCCTCTTCCCGGATGAACTCTGGGGAAGCGGGTTGCCACAGCACTGTCTGGATGAAAAGATAGTAATGTTAGACTTAAAAGTCTCAACAACAAAACAACCTGTGTCATAATGTTAACAACAACAACTGGAAAACATGGTAGGGCCTAAATGAATAGGCCTAAATCATAGTTGTTGTTGTTTTTGTCTTTACCTCATAATTGGATGACACATCCTTTAAGATGTCAACTTCTGCTTGTGTCTTTGGTGTAATGGATAAAACGTGGTCATCATTACTAAAATAAACAACAACAACAACAACAAAAAACAGACAGTTCCAAATGAATCCATAGTCCTTCTGTTTCTTGTCGATGTGTGGCGTAAATCTGTAGGCGTTCACTGTTTTGACGAATTGTTATAAACATTAGAACCTGTTTTGATCCAGCAGACCATCCATACAATGCGTCAGACATACACTGAATATATTTGTCACGTTAACTTACTGTGTTTCTATGCTGCCTGGGACCCCAGGGACGTGAGCAAAGACCACCCAAAAAACACCCAGGAGTAGGAAAGACTGCATGATAAGACTGGGCTACCATAACTAGTGGCCAGAGTTTAAGCAAACTATGCGAGGAGGACTGTATTGATTTATGTAGGCCTACTGTTTGTTTTGGAGTTAAACTTTACTTTTTGGAAGGAGATAGGGCACATATTGGCTTGGCTTTGCCTGTATTGTTGTAGTTCAATCTGTTGTCAATACTTTCCTTGTACATCTAAGCCTCGTATTTACTGATTACATTTGGATATAGCCTGAGAAGCTTTATATATGTAGCTTCTAACTGTAAGAAAGAAATAAGAGATTAATTGGAGGAAATTCGGCAGGTGACATTCCTCTCCACTAGGTGGCGCCACGTGTCAATAAACGATTGGATAGAAAACCACCAAAGAAAAGTTCAAAGGTTGCGTTGGTTGTGTTGTCATTCTTCAATCGCCAGTTCCTCTATGTTTACAAGATGTCTGGCCACGATCAGTTGGTTCTGTGCTTGTGTGAAGTCACCAGGTAAGAGCCGACACTGTACTGCGTTATGCATAACACATTAGTTACACAACGTAGGCCTTACTGTTCCGATTGATACACGAGAACACGCTTCAGGATGGCGTCACTGACAGGTGGGGTGTTGAAAGGTTGTTGGTTCGATCCCCAGTTTCTGCCGTCCTACCTAATACGGTACAGGGGTTAGGGTTAGGGTGAGCCCTACCTGTACTGTAGCCTTAGTCGCTTTGGATAACAGCGTCCTGCCTAATTGACTTAATCCTCGCAAGGTTGCTGTGGAAACTGCTCCTGCCCCTGGTGCTGTTGACGGTGTTCCTGGTCGCCGTGTTGGTGCTGCTGGTGGCGGGACTGCGCCTCTGGTTGCAGTCCAACCGCAATGCGAGGCGGGCCCGGGACGGCCGGCCCACGGTGGCCTTCTTCCACCCGTACTGCAACGCCGGCGGCGGGGGAGAGCGAGTGCTGTGGTGCGCCGTCAGGGCGTTACAGAACCGGTGGGTTATAGGTCGTATATGACGTAAGCCTGCATTCACATCAATATGTTTTTAACATGTGATTAAGAAACATGTAATCTACCGGTATTTCTGGGATGGAAGTTGCTTTGGGTTTCAAGGACTGTTATTAATCCAGTCTAGTGGCTAGGGTGTTTGACTCCCAGCCGAAGGGAGTCAAACTTAAAACTTTTAAGTATAAATACTTAAAAAGTATTAATAATAAGCATAACATTTCCCCCAAATTCTGCCCAGGTACCCGGAGGTCAACGTCGTGGTGTACACGGGCGACCAGGACGTGACCGGCGCCCAGATCTTGGATGGCGCCCGTCGGCGATTCAACATCGCACTGCCGGGGCCGGTGGAGTTTATCTTCCTGGCGCATCGGGTGCTGGTGGAGCCCGGCCTCTTCCCCCACTTCACCCTGCTGGGCCAGAGCGTGGGCTCCGTCTTCCTGGGCTGGGACGCGCTGGTGCAGTGCGTGCCCGACCTCTACGTGGACTCCATGGGCTACGCCTTCACGCTGCCCCTCTTTCGCTACCTGGGCGGGTGCAGCGTGGCCAGCTACGTCCACTACCCCACCATCAGCACCGACATGCTGTCGGTGGTGAGCGAGAGAAACCCCAGGTACTGGGATTTGGTATTTTGGGTCTCGATGAGAGCAATTATCGAGCAAGAAATGAACCCGCGGCAGCTAGACGCTAACCACCGCCGAACTTAGCTCTTATCGCAGGTGTAAAAGCAACAACTTTGATCTCGTACCTTTCAGCCACCGGCGTTCGTCTCGTGACCGTGACCCCCTTGAACCCCTTCTCTCGTTCAGGTTCAACAACGCGGACTACAACTCCAACAACCTGTTCCTGAGCGCCGCCAAGCTCGTCTACTACTGCCTGTTCGCCGTTCTTTATGGCGCGGCCGGCTCCTGCAGCCACCTGGTCATGGTCAACTCCTCCTGGACGCTCGACCACATCCTGGCGCTGTGGCGCTCCAGCGACCGCACCAGCGTCGTCTACCCCCCCTGTGCCGTGGAACACTTCCTGGACATCCCGCTGCTGGAAGAGGACCAGGAGGCGGAGGGCGCAGACAGGAAGCGCCGCTACTCGGTGGTCTCGGTGGCGCAGTTCCGGCCGGAGAAGGACCACCGGCTGCAGATCCGGGCGTTCAAAAAGCTGGTGGATCGGAGAGCCGGGCTGCAGGAGGAGGAGAGCCTGCGCCTGGTGCTGGTGGGTGGATGCCGGAACCAGGAGGACCAGGATAGGGTGCTGATGCTGAGGGGGCTGAGCCAGGAGCTGGGCCTGGGGGACCGGGTTGAGTTCAGGCTCAACGTGCCCTTCGAGGAGCTGAAGCGGGAGCTGGCCGGGGCCACCATCGGCCTGCACACCATGTGGAACGAACACTTTGGGATAGGTGAGACTTCCTGTTTGGTTGATTTAGACACGACTCGACGATGGGCGTGATTCTAATCCTGGGTTCATAGTATTATGACTCGATTGGGCACACATCATCAAGGCATTAATAAGCTGTTTTTTTCAGTGCTGGTTCCCGATGCACTGTCCTTCGTACCCATCGGTACGGCCCTTGCTTTCACACAGCGATCTCGTCCCTTCGCTCTAACTGAACGGTGCAGATATTGGTTGTCAGAAGCGTTGGTCACTTTAGTTGACAAACTTACCAACGCTGTGTATTGAAACCAACTAAACATTGTTTTAAAGTGAGCATCCCTTCTACTATAAAATACATGTAACCCTTCTTCCTCCCCCCCCCCCCCCCCCTCTTCCTCCTCCCCCCCCCCCCCCCTTCAGGCGTGGTGCAGTGCATGGCGGCGGGCACGGTGGTGCTGGCCCACAAGTCGGGCGGCCCCAGGCGGGACATCGTGGTGCCCTTGGATGGCGGCCTGACGGGCTTCCTGGCCGAGGACGAGGACGGCTACGCGGACGCCATGGATCGCATCCTGCGGCTGGGGCCCGCCGAGCGCACGCAGATCCGCCGGCGGGCGCGCCAGTCCACCATGCGCTTCTCCGATCGCGAGTTCGAGACCTGCTTCCTGGCCGCCATGGAGCCCCTGATGAACACGCTGGAGAGATGAAGATGATGATGATGTGGAGGTTGATCAACACGTGTGTGCGTGTGCGTGTGCGTGTGCGTGTGTGTGTGTGCGTGTTCCCCTATATTTGACCAGTTTCCCACATGGTCTGAAGCGCTAAGGTCCAGATCCCACCTCTGGGAGTGTGTTCATTCTTCTGGTCTGCACTTGTTAAGACTTCCGATGGGTGCTCATTTGGTGCCGATACGAGGCTTCCGATTGTAATCGTTTACACTTTTTATTATTAGCCAATTTGAAACCGTAGAGCTGGGCTTTTTAAAAAGAGGCTGTTGAAATTGTTTTTAACTTTTGTCCATTTTCGTTAGCGTTCGCCACCTCCCCAAATGTTCTGGTACAAATGCCCGTTAATCTCATTTCATATAAACAAGTATTGCCATTTGTTTAGTGATAAACAGAAGATTTGGTGTGAAATAGGTTCAGAGGTGCATATGTGAATCCAGCTACAGATGAACCGTAGCACTGGTTAAAGGTTAAGAGTTCCATATTGAAATACGATATATTTTTTGTTTAGAAGTAATATTGCAGTAATACTGTATTTGATATCCGGTGATAGTTCTGTCAAATGAATGTATTCACATTCTGCTCATTTAGCCCGAACGCTTTTGCTCTTGATGTAAAACTGTAAAAGAGATACTTGTCTGGAACACATCTTAGCCACCATCTTGACGAATGTGGTAGAATAAATGTTTTATATGAAATGGCTGCTTTAAATCCAAGTATGCATTACAAGGACCAGAGTGAATGTTCTACTTGTTAGAATGTGAATCATTTTTTATATTGATCAATTGCATATGAAGATGGCAAAAAAGAAGAAAATATGTTTATTGCACATCTGCATTTGTTCCTAAGGCAGATCTATTTATTTTTCAGTTATCTAAAAAAATATATATTGTTGCATTGTATTTCCTTCCAGAAAATAATAAACTTAGCTTTCTTATGGTTCATCACTGTTATCACTCATCAACTTTAATGGTTAACCATGGTTGAAGCAACAAGAATATTTACAAGGATATTTTTCTCATCTCAGCAATGGAAATCCTTAACGGATTTTGTCAGTGCCCCATATATCCTCTAGAGGGCGATGCCTCTCATTGTTCGTGAGTTTAGAATCAATTTGAATTGAATCCCTAATATAAAACAGACACCTTATGGAGATGCGACCAGGTTTACTCCTAGTTTAAACTGAAATTTAAATTGTGGAAGTTAATTATTTCTATTGTAAACATACATTTTTTTGTAAATCTTACAAGTAGATTATAGGTAAATGTGTGTAAATGCTATATCAGTGTGACAGACGGCTGGAAGGCTTTGTCAAACTCTTAAAAGTGATAGGTCTTGTTTTGTGTCTTATTCAATTAAAGTCCCACACTTACATTTCAACTGGAATACATTAGGCACATTCTATAGATTTGTAAGCAAGAAGCATTTTCTGCATACAATTCACCGTATTTTAAATACGCCTCATTCTATGTATTGTGAATTGACACAGTTCCTGAGAGAATCGATTTTGACTAAAGCAATACCAAGGAAATGAACCCGGTGGCACCCCTCCAAACCAAAGGTTAGAAGGGGGGGGGGGGGGAGACAGGAGGGGGG
>OOFB01002162.1:3356-20040 GCA_900323305.1 Trachyrincus murrayi
CAAGATTCAAGATTCAAGATGACTTTATTTATCCCGAGGGAAATTAAGGTGCAACAGTTGAAACAGAGGGGAATAAATGTACACTAATATACTTATATTAAATAATAAACAAGTAAACTAAACTAAACAACTAAGTATAACTAAATATAAACTAGTCACATGTTGAACTGTTGAAAATACGTTTCACTTAACACTATGATTTGGGGATTTTTTACATATATACAGAGATATAGGGCCGCTCACAATCTGAATGTCTGAATCCTAAAAATGGACTAGCCTGCAATGTGACGTCGAACATGGTCCACACGTGGGGTCAATTCTTAAAATAACCATAGTCGCTTGCAAGAGCGGCCAACAAGGGATTTAGAATTGTATTCTGATATAATGCGACCATATGTATTGGCGAGCACACTCGGCTCTAGCTGTCAGGGTTAGGGTTAGCATGGTAGCAAGGTGAATGGGTTAGGGTTAGGGTTAGCAAGGTGAATGGGTTAGGGTTAGGGTTAGCATGGTAGCAAGGTGAATGCTTGGTGACATCAGGTAACTGTCAGGGTTAGGGTTAACATGGTAGCAAGGTGAATGGGTTAGGGTTAGCATGGTAGCAAGGTGAATGCTTGGTGACAGCAGGTAACTGTCAGGGTTAGGGTTAGCATGGTAGCAAGGTGAATGTGTTAGGGTTAGGATGGTAGCAAGGTGAATGGGTTAGGGTTAGCATGGTAGCAAGGTGAATGGGTTAGGATGGTAGCAAGGTGAATGGGTTTGGGTTAGGATGGTAGCAAGGTGAATGGGTTAGGGTTAGCATGGTAGCAAGGTGAATGGGTTAGGATGGTAGCAAGGTGAATGGGTTTGGGTTAGGATGGTAGCAAGGTGAATGGGTTAGGGTTAGGATGGTAGCAAGGTGAATGGGTTAGGGTTAGCATGGTAGCAAGGTGGATGTTTGGTGACAGCAGGTAACTGAAACTGCAGCGACGTCTAGTGACGTAGAAGGGACAGCTAGGCCTAATGGTCAGTGTGGAAAGCCGTTTACTGAAATTACATATTTCATCAAATGTGTAAATTTGTCATTGGCGTATTCAAGGAAACAAACTATATTAACTGTTGTAGGCAGCCTAATGTAAACTCAAATGCAGACAAAATGCCACCCTCAAACGCAATGTGTGCAAGCTTGCCATCATCCGCTAGCTTAGCCGGGTTAGCTGTCAGGGCTCGAAAAATAAGAGTTTAACATATCCTCGCGAAGAAACACTCACATGTCACGATCGGCTTGTTTTCCATTGTATAAATGATCGGCTTTTCTTCTTGGGGCTCCATGTGTGTTAGCGATAGCCCCCCATGAACATGACATCCAAAATGAAGCCTTGTTATTAATAAGTGCTTATGTATGCAGTTGAATCGGGTTGGCCTGCGTCCACCTTGCACTTCCTGGAACACCTCAACACGCAGCACGTAAACCCTGCGTCATTAAAGGGACAGACGCACTAACACTAACACTAACACTAACACTAACACTAACACTAACACTAACACTAACACTAACACTAACACTAACACTAACACTAACCCTGTTTATAGACGCTAGTTTATGTTTAGTTTATATAAGTTATATAAGTACTGTTCTCTTGTTTGTTATTACTTACTGTTCTCTTGCACACTTCTTCTTATTCATTATTAACATATAGTGTTATATAATACATATAGTGAGTCAAATGATAGGTACTATAGTGGAATAGTGTGCTGTGACATTTATAAGCAGTAGGGTGTGCATATAGCTTTTAAGATAATTATTCGAAATAGAATCAAAATCCAATCTTGGTTTAGGGTTAGATTTAGGGTTTAATTTTTGGTTTTAGGATTAGGTTTTAGGGTTAGGATTTGGTTTTAGGGTTAGGGTTTGGTTTTAGGTTTATGGTTTGGTTTTAGGGTTAGGGTTAGGGTTTGGCTAGGGTTAGGGGGTTAGGGCTATGGGTTAGGGTTAGTAGGGTTAGGGCTATGGGGTTAGGGTTAACCCTAACCCCATAGCCCTAACCCTAACCACTAAAAATATTGAAACAGACCAGTTCCAAAAGAAAACACCCATCAATTATGATTGGCATGAATACCGACAGGTGAAAAGTGACACAAAATGTTCCACGTTATATTCCAGGTGTGTAAACAAGGACGTTGTATTCCAGGTGTGTAAACAAGGACGTTGTATTCCAGGTGTGTAAACAAGGACGTTGTATTCCAGGTGTGTAAACAAGGAAGTTGTATTCCAGGTGTGTAAACAAGGATGTTGTATCCCGGGGGTTTAACTTGTTTGATTACAATTATTTTAAAGTCTAAAGTTTTCCATACAGGATAATAGGGTGTTGAAATTCATGAACTGTTGAGTTCATACTTTACAAAAACTCTTCCTATATTTGCACATTTTTCATCCACATTGAAGTTATTATTATACTAACAGGAAATTCAAACCTACAGTAATTGTCCAATTTCTATATTGTGTAAGTATGTAGTAAGTATGTATTATTATTATTTGAGTTTCACACTCATTCAAAATGCTCTGAGACCAATCAGCCTGTGTACAGTAGCCCCTGAGTGATGTAATGTCATGTGAGGTCTAAACACCTTCCTGATACACTGCCTCTACTGTAGCTCACCTGGCCTTAGGGAACAGGCTGGTTACAGCTAGGCTAACAGCTAATTATGACCCAGTGGTCACTCTCTCGCCTCGTGAGAGCCTCCACCAAACAAACAACTGTGTTTCTGTTCCAGAGGTCCCAAGTATATACAATACAGGTTATTATCTCCATTATCCATGGGGAGCCATTAAAAGCCCTACACCTCCCTGGAGGAGAAGCCTGGACACAAACACAGAACCCATCCAGCTATACACAGAACCGGAATGACCAGCCAATACAGACATGCACATTTTTTGTAAAAGAAACACTGTTTAGGTGTGTCTTACATTGTAAAACACTAATTATCATAAAATCACTAAGATAACACCAGGAGTGATTGACAGGACATTTACATTTCAACAGTCCATTACACTAATGAAATAGACGGGGAACTTGAAGAACTTATAAAAGCTGAAGATATCTATTTTACTCATACTTACTTATAAAAGATGGACTAGGCCTAACTGAATACCTTACAAATCAAAATCTATTTATTTTTTCTGTAGACTAGAAGTGTTGCTATATCTATATATCTATCAGAGGTCATGCTAGGATTTTAAACTGCCGGCCAGAATGTCCAGAATGATTAGTTTGTCAGACATATGATAAAGAAACTTCCATATCTATTTTCAATGTATGAACGACAGGCAGGTCCATTGAATGATTTAGCCTAACAACATATGTTACAGCATAGTATTATATTTTGGACTGAAAATAAAGGAATAATATAAAAATTTTATATAACAGCTTCGCCTTGCACAGGCGGATGAATGACATTAAGATTGTGCATTTGGCGTGTGTGACTGCGTGCGTAATGTTTTCTCAACAAAAGAAGCCTTCTTGACTTTGCGTCATTAGTTTATTAGAACACATTTGTCTTCAGAATAACGAGCAATAACCTCATTTTGAATAACGATTTAATGTTTCTTTACTGCAAGGCTCCTTTCATTTGAGACGACGCTTCATTCCATGGAAGTGAGCAGTTGCTGATTTGAAATTGAATGTCTCGCCTAACCTTCTCCTCCTGCAGGTGGCTTCTCAGTGCGGTTCTGATCCGGTTCTGATCCCTCCCCCTCCCCCGCTCTGCTGGCACACTTTTGACACGGGAATGACCCAGGCAACACACGGAAATGACCCTCGGCAACACACGGTAGGATAGTATAGTATAGTAATAGTATGCAGGTGTAGCAGTGGACCCTGCTACATGCCACTACAGTGGCTGTTCTGGGCTCCTCCAACACCAGGACACAGGCAGATGATAATTAAACCGGTTTATTGTAGAGTTTGAGGTAGTTTGAACAGGCAGAGCAGGTGGTACATGCTGACATGCTAGCTCCTCCTGAGTGTGTGTGGTGGCTGGTTTAACCTGTGGGCCTTGATTGGCCAATGACCCACAGGTGTGCAGCCTCACCCCCCCATAGTCTAATCAGCCTGACTCAGACCAGGTGAGGCTGCTTAAACCAGCCACCAACAACACACACTCCACAGCAGGTTATCCAATCTGTTGGCTAGTTGCCTCACTATCCATTTAAACCTCCGGCACCCCTCACTTCAGACAATATTTGAACCATAGGCATGCTGAACTCGCACACTTTTTATGAGCTCAAATGTGTTTTATTAAAGCAAAACCAAACCCTGAAACTATTTTTTTTAAATGAAAAGTGATGTAGTGGGTTACATAGTAGTGCTATCGATTGTGCCTGGTCCAAATCTCGACTTAAATGCACAAAGTTTTAAAAATGTAGCATACCATGTAAATATGGACTCAAATTGCCCTTTATAGGTTAAACGCATGCTATTGCAAGCATTACCTGTTGGTAGTTTTGGGTAACCGGGTAACGTCAATCAAACATTCTGGCTATCCCCCCCCAGATCTGATTGAAGTGAGTGCCTTATGCAAGAGACAGGGAAAGCCTCAACACCAATACAGCCCCACCCCTACATGAAAACACACACAAAAACAGTGTCTACCAGAAGTGGGCCAGAAGGCATTTTTATATGTTTTTTAGTGAGTGGGGGCTAACTGAAAAAGGGTGTTTGGTTTTTCTTTAATCTTGTGTAAATACGCTAAATACACTAAAGTTTATCTTAAATTGGGCTAATTAGAATTAATATTAATAAACAGTTGATCCTACTTGGTAGGAATTTACATAAAATGTTTCCAACTTTCACGTAAGCCGGTTTCAAGATGATGTGTTGGATTAAGATGTAGTGTTGTATATATTTAGGAAAAATGTCAGCCTACCTCCAATATAGGGTTAGTTAGTTAGTTGTTCTGTAAACTATGTAGTGATAATGTGAATCAACTGAGGATAAAGATGTAGCCAATGAGGAATCTTGATTCCGCCCCTTTTGGATCAGATGAGGCGATAATAACTGACTAGATGTGTTTCAAGAAGTGAATAAAAGAGGTAGGATGAGGTGATGGATGGCATCAAACATTATGTTAGCTTGTTAGCAGGATGTCTTGTCTGAGAAGAATAATCAGAGTTACAAGACTTGGAACTGTTGAGTATGAATTGTTTTAACAGTCTTTCTAAAATTGATATGTGTAATGATGAATACATCATTTACTATCTGTATTGATATGTGTAATGGTCAATACATCATTTATGATATTTAATGATGTGTGCAATGCTTAATACATCATTTATAATATTTTCTCTGTCTGGATTGGAAGAGACAATGAACCAGAGATTCCAAATTTTCTTTCTTTCTTTCTTTTGCTATTTTGTCATTCTGCTGGTCAATATTTCTCTTATTCTAACCATAATAGTGGACAAAAGTCTTCATGAACCCATGTACATCTTCTTGTGTAATCTCTGCATGAATGGACTTTATGGGACGGCCGGATTTTATCCCAAATTCTTCTTTGATTTGCTGTCCTCTACTCATCTCATATCTTATGCTGAGTGTCTTGTACAGGTGTTTGTCATATACTCCTATGCTGCAGGTGACTTCTCTATTCTAGCCCTGATGGCTTATGACAGGTATGTGGCTATATGTCGCCCTCTGGAATACCACTCTATCATGACTAAAGAGAGAGTTGCCTTTCTAGTCTGCATGTCCTGGATTGTACCCTTGTGTCTTGAGGTAGTTGTAATATTGATGACATCAATGCTAGAATTATGTGGGTCTCACATAGATAAGCCCTATTGTGCAAACTGGTCCATTGTTAAAGTTGCTTGTACCTCGACAACAACCAACAATATTGTTGGTTTAATAACAATCTTTTTCTATTTTTGCCATTATGTGTTTATTATTTGTACATATGTGACACTAATCAAAGCATGCTTAAGATCCACAGAAGGGAAGAAAAAGTTCATACAGACTTGTCTTCCTCATTTACTTTGTCTACAAAATGTCACCATTGCCTTGCTGTTCGATCTTTTGTACGCTCGATATGGATCACAATCTGTACCACAGAGTCTCAGGAACTTCATGGCTGTACAGTTTCTCGCCTTTCCTCCTATTCTTAATCCTCTTATTTATGGACTGAACCTCAGTAAAGTTCGAAACAGAATTAGAGGATTTTTAAAGATCAAGTAGGTTTGGAACAGTGTCCACATTCAAACTGTAACATTGATCCAAATGAGGAGGCTATTCTGTAGTAATTTCATTAAGTTTCATGTCTGTCTTACAATATGTTTGATAATAGCCAATAAGACCGATACAATACCTATATAACAAAGAAGTGTTAAAGCATAATCAAAGTTTGGTAGAGGTTTGGGTTGTGTAGTTACCTTGCCATGATGTAACTCCAAATATTGACGAGATATTTTGTTGATATCTTTGGTGATAGATTCTGTTATTTTATACATTGGCAGAATAAGCTTTGTTGGCATTCGTTTGTGTGCAAGTGTGACTTTGAGACCTGTTTGGCTGTGCAATGTAAGTCAATGGGGGAGAGAAAAAAACACTATTTTGGATTATCAAGAATCTACGAAGCAAATATTGAAGATATCTCGGCAATATTTGGAGTTACGTCATGGCAAGGGAACTACACGACCCAAACCTCTACCAAACTTTGATTATGCTTTAATGATGTACACCTAAACTGACCAGAAGAAAAGCATGTTGCAAGACTAGATGGGTTGCATGTTGATTCATCAAGTAAATGTTTCTTTAAATGTGTGTTCAACACCTACTGTATTAATCAATGCATTGTCTGTTTTTGTTGTAATTTAATAAAGATTTTAAGACAGGCAATCTGCTGTATAGAAGAATACCTATATTTTACCATCCCACTCTACTTGGCAACACTCTACTTGGCAACAATGTGACAAACAAATTTGTCACATTGTGTCGGAGTGAGAGAGTGACCGTGTGTGTGTGTGTGTGTGTGTGTGTGTGTGTGTGTGTGTGTGTGTGTGTACACTCAGGGCTAACATCCAATACGACTGAATAGTAGGAGAGCTGGTGAGATTGATGTCTAATATGACATTATCATTATAATAAGTTAGCTATACGAGTATAGCTAACTTGTGTATAGATTGGGGGGCATATGACACCTCATCCACTACCAGTGTGTAGCACCCACCTGGGTGATGCACGGCAGCCAGAACGCTCACCACACACTGGCTGTCATAGTGTAGAGGTGAGGGAATGACGCAATCCAATTAGAGGCCAGGGGATGATTAGGTTAGGTTAATGGACCTTGTACATCATAAGACTTATTTGTTTTATTGGAAATGTCAATCGTGGGGAATGTTTCTGGACACAGTGGTTTTAATGGCCATAGCAACAGTGATGAGCACGGTGTATATTGTAAATAACACAACTGCAGGTGGGAAACACAATGAATTAATAATAATCTAGTAATGGTCTAGAAACTAGATTACATCAGTTGTTATCTCCCGAGGGTGCTGTTGGTGTGGCATACAAAATATAGAGTCTCACTCCAGTGGTTTGTGAATGAACAAGATCATATGGAGCTGCAGGGACAGACAACAGGTTAGTCATTGTAAAGGACCAAATGGCATCTAAATTGTAATTTATTGTTTCTTACATGTTTTCATTTTATCCAAATATCTTACTTTTATCAAAATCTTTTTTTTTTTGCTGCATTTCCTCTCCATGCAGGTGACAACAGCAAAGATAGATCCCAGCTGGATTGTTGAAGTCAAAAAGCATCCTCAAGGACTGTGGTACAGTGGATGAAATGGAAAATGGTACTTTTGAGGCCTACTTTAACCTCACCATGTTTGTGAATATAGGACCCTACCGCTACATAGTCTTTGTCCTCTGTTTCCTACTGTATGTCTTTATTGTTTCTGCCAACCTGGTGATATTACTAGCTATATCACGAGAAAGATCATTACATGAACCCATGTATATTTTTGTTTCATGTCTGTCTATAAACTCCCTGTATGGGTCCACTGGACTCTTCCCTAGACTTCTACAAGACCTTCTATCTGACACCCATTTGATCTCACGTCTGGCTTGTTTGACTCAGGTCTACGTCATATACTCCTATGCATCATATGAATTTACTATTCTGAGCATTATGGCATATGATAGGTATATTGCTGTATGTCATCCTTTACATTACAATACCAAAATGACTTCTAAAACTGTTTCCAAGTTGGCAGCATTGGCATGGATATGTCCTGCCTTTTCTTTAGCCACAATAGTTATATTGTCTGTTAGGCTTCCATTATGCGGTAATGATATAAAGAAAGTGTTTTGTGCTCCCTGGTTTGTTGTCAGGTTGTCATGCATTGACACTACACTCAATAACGTTGTTGGTATGTTAGTGACTGTCAGTACAATTTTTCTCCCTCTATTTTATGTCTTGTACACTTACCTGCGAATTTATCTTGTTTGTAGGAATAGCTCGTCAGAGTTTAAAGGAAAGGTGTTACAGAAATGTCTCCCCCACATTGTTACATTTGTGATTTATTCCATTACAGCATTTAGTGATATCGCCCTTAGCCGTTATAACCCTGATGAACTGAACCCAATCGTAGCTACAGTTTTATCACTGGAGTTTGTCGTGATTCCTCCAATACTGAACCCTCTAGTATATGGCCTCAAGTTACCAGAAATAAGAAGGCATATTTTCAGAATGTTTTCATGGTCAAAAACAACCATTTAGAAAATAAAGTTGAATATCCTTTTACTTCTTCACTGTCTATAGAATCAGAATCACTTGTTGAGGAAAATAAACATGTATTTCTTATACTGTGCAAACATCATACAGACATTGTGACTTCTGATCTGGAATTGATCATTGATTTACTAAAAGTGGTTAGGGTTAGGGTTAGGGTTAGGGTTTCCATTCATAGAACAAAACCACATCATCACTGACCTGGTAATTACAAGCTCACAATACAAAATGTGACCAACGCCAGGAAACAAACAAGGCAGACAAACAAACAACAGCATTTTCTTCAATTTATTCATGTTAAAAACTAATCAACTTCTTACACTGGCTGGTCATTATCTCTAACAGTCATGGTCACATGATTGCGAGCATTGTAAGAGAATCAGTATTGTCATCGTCATGACAATACTTGACATGTGATTACCTTTAGCCAATATAGTTTGTAGTTATCCAGAAACAACAACCAAAGAGACTTGTGTTGTAAATATGTGTACAAAAAGCAGCAAGGCACATTTGAGTGAAATTGATTGAAACTGATTTGTTGTGTTTTCTGATTTGTTGTTGTCTTTTCTGATTTGTTGTTGTGTTTTCCTATTTGTCGTGATTTGCACTTCAAGGCCACCATATACAAGTCATTATAAAATGCTTTATAATGTGTTATGATTATTGTTATAAAGCATTATGAATATTTATGAGTTCTTATAACTATAATTATACAGTGCTATAGGCAGATTATATCGCATTATAAGTATGTTTATAATGCATTGTAGACATGGGCGTCATAGAAAAGTTTTCTTAGGTACAAGTACAATATAGGATTTTTTAGTCTATTTTCTAGTAATAACCACATGCACTCAATATACACACTTACAAAGAGATCTAAATGGTAATCATCTTTGTCCTCAGCCCTCACTACTTGGTCTTCATTCATTCTAGCAGAGGGATTGAATTGATGTGTCTGCCTTCTATTGGCCAGCGCTGTAGTGGGAGGGCCTGTTCATGGTACTAAGAGAAGAGTCCTGGAAACAGGACAGTAACAGGCATCACTGACCGTTGAAGGTTGAGTAAGAATATGTTAACAGACAGAATGGGGCTTATTGGAATGTCATTGGTTTAAGAAAATAATGAATTTAACAGTATGATGGATAATGTTTCAGTTGTAAGCTTCTTCACTCTTTCAGGCCTGGAGGGCACAGTGAACTATAGATATATACTTTTCTTTGTCACATTTCTGTCTTACTGTGTGATTTTGCTGGTGAATGCTGCTCTTATTCTGGCTGTTATTCTAGATAGGAGTCTTCATGAACCCATGTACATCTTCCTGTGTAATCTCTGCATCAATGGACTTTATGGGACTGCTGGGTTTTACCCCAAATTCCTTCTTGATCTTTTGTCTCCAAAGCATCTCATATCGTATGCTGGATGCCTCCTGCAGGGGTTTGTGATACACTCGTCTGCTTGTGGGGATTTTTCCATCCTTGCACTGATGGCCTATGACCGCTATGTGGCTATATGCTGCCCTCTAGTGTACCACTCTGTTATGACCAAACAGAGGATCTGTCTATTAGTCTTCCTCACTTGGCTTCTGCCTCTTTATATGATGTTTATGAGCACAATAACAACATCCACATCCATGTTATGTGGCACACACATCCCGAAGATCTACTGTGCTAACTATCTGATTGGCAGACTAGCTTGCTCTACCTCAATAGCAAGCATTGTCATTCCATATTTTAACATAACCTTCTACCTGGGCCATGTGGTCTTCATTGTCTGGTCTTATATGTACCTGATCAGGACCAGTCTGAAATCCAAAGAAGGCAGAGGCAAGTTTATGCAAACGTGTGTGCCTCATCTGTTGTCTTTATTAAATGTTGTTGTTTCATTGCTGTTTGACTTGATGTACATGAGATTTAGCACAAACACTTTATCCCAAAGTTTTGAGAATTTTGTTGCAATTGAATTTCTCCTTTTACCTCCAATAATCAATCCCCTTATCTATGGTTTTAAGCTGACCAAACTGCGAAACAGAATTAGTACTTTTTTCTGTAAAATTAGCTGAATACTCACTACCTGGTCTTTTTAACAATTTATTGACAATATACAGATTTATATATGTATATGTCTAGTGTTGTTTTATTATGTTTTTATATAATATGTTTTTTCTTCTAAATAATACATTATACATTTCATCAACAACCCCCCATGTATAAATGTGTGCTTTCTCAGACAGCCGGAGGCCTCGGCTCCCCCCAGATCAGACTGTCAGTGAGGTGTGTGTGTGTGTGTGTGTGTGTGTGTGTGTGTGTGTGTGTGCAGTTAACTGTCATGTAGATTTATCCCAATGCAAAACACAGGACAAACAGACACAAGCAGCAAGCATATACAAATAAAATAAATAAGAGATAAAAACAAATAAAAAAGAACAAAACCAACAAACAAATAGTAATAATAATAACAACAAGGATAATTAATAGGTCAACCAAATGGGAAGTTAATAAAGGGAACAGAATATCCAAATAAATAGAAGATAAAGGATTTTAATGATTCAAACTCAAAGTACAGATGTCATGTTTAGTGTTTTTCAACAGTTAAACCCTGTCCTATCTTTCTTTATATCTGATGTTTTAACAGTTAAACCCTGTCCTATCTTATATATATATATATATATATATATATATATATATATATATATATATATATATATGTTTTTAGTGGTGTATTGTATTCCTTTCTGTGGCTTTTTTCAATCTTGGCCTGGTGCTTCACACCAGCTTTTGCATTCTTAAATTGTGTTTAGATTTAATAAAATTGAATTGATATACCTGTGCAAAGTGTCATTATTAGGTTTTGGTATAGAGTGTGGCTGGGTTGAGACTATTGAATTGATAATTAAGTAATTTTAATCACATTACACAGAAGGGGAAAGGGAATACCTTATAATTTGTATTATTTATGTAGTTTTAGAAATCAGCGTGGTTTGCTTTTTGTTTTAATATGGGTGATATAAGTATTACTATGGACAGATATCAATTATTATTTTGTATTTAACTGATAAAATAATCCCATTTGCCTTATAGTTTATGGTTTGTGTTATGTGATCATGTAGTGACTGTAAGATACTATGATCATGACATGTTTAGTTTGTTAGTGCTATATTGCTCTAACTAGATACTCATACTACTATAAGAACAAACAATGCACAGAGGATTACGTCCCAAAAAGATTTAATAATAATCTTAATTTAGGTTAATAATGTTTTCATTTCAGATACCATTGAGAAACAATTGCAAAGATTAAGAGAAATGTTGTCATGTGCGTGAAGCATAAGCGATAAAAATGTAAAGTCCCATTTATTATGGTTTATTGGCTATCTTCTTTTTTTCAAACCAAAGAATTTCAAAGTTTAAGTTTACTTTCTTTTTGACATGTCATAGTAGTATAGTCATTTTAAATGTTCATAGTCCTCATAGTTGTCATTTAAAATGTTCATAGTCCTCATAGTTTAGTCATTTTAAATGTTCATAGTTTTAGTTAAAATGTCACCTGCTTGTTTGCACCTCCTAAAGGTTGAGCGACAAAAGACAACTGAGGTTAAATTGAATAATCCACGGATGTTTTACATTTGTAGTACACGTTATATACAATATTGTGACACTGAACAAGACAGTAAAAAATATTGAATATATATTTTAAATCTCATTTGTTTAATTTAAAAGACTTATTCTTTAAGTACACTTGGTTTACTTAAGACAGGTCTTGGTTTGTTTAGTATTCTACTTCACACTTGATGAAACAGATTAGATGAAACTATTCAATCTTCAAGTCTAAAAAACTAAAACCGATTGTAGGAGCCAAATAGCCTTTTTTTAATTTATATGAATTTGTATGTATTCCAATGTTTTAGTTATAGTTATTAATTGATATGTTGCTTGGCCACAGCCTTAAGAAAAGGTGTGCATTGCTAAGAGGAAGTGGAGAAACAGAAGTGACGACCATCTCCTACTAGTAATCATCGATTATTTTGAGCACAATCACAGACGTTATGGTCCAGGGCAAGGCTAACCCTAACCCTAAGGTTCTGTCAAGAAATCTCTAATTTGGGACAGTGGTTATACAGCACTACAGGGGCATAGTTAAGTTAATTATTATATAACATTGAAATGTTTTATGTGGTTGTTTAACATGTTTTATTATTCAATAGGTTTATTTTATTGAATATGTTTAACATGTTTTATTATTCAATAGGTTTATTTTATTGAATATGTTTTATTGAATTCTTTCTGTTACGAGATCTGTGGTGTGAAGGGGCATGGCTTGGCGTCAGGAGGCGGGGCTAGGTCCTGGGATGGAGACAGCTGTGGGTGTGAGCTTAATGAGTGTGAGTGTCTACTCATGTGTTTCTGCTCTCATCCAGTGAGACTGGATCCTGAGATTCCACGAGAAGGAGAAGTTATGTGGAGATCGCGTTATACCCTATAAAAGACTCTTGTAGCCTGCCTTTCTCATTGTATTCCTCACAAGATCATTCTATAAAAGACTCTTGTAGCCCGCCATTCTTATTGTATTCCTCACAAGATCATTCAATCAAAGTGGAAGGAAGGAAGTTAAGGAACAGCATTATTTTATTTGAAAAAACTGCTTTCTGAACTAAAACCATTTAAAAAAGGACATACATAACAGACATCTCAATAAATAAAGCGGGGAAACAGGGTACCCTTCCATATGTACAGAAAAACTATTCAGAAAACATCATTCAAAATAGTTTGTATCACATGTTGATAAACTGTGACTAAACTATGTAATAAACTTCAGTTTAAAGCACCATAGGAGTCAGCCTAGTTAGCATTAGCCTGGCTAGCGGTAGCCGCTAGGGGTGAAGAGGGAGGAGCCTTCTCCTCTTCATCACACAGTGAGCCAGCATCGTCTTAATCAGCATCCTCTCTCACGCCCTGTGATTGACAGCTAGCGTTAGCATGCCTGTGGGTTAGGGATATCTGTTCTAACATTTAGTGTCCGTTTCGGAACAGTGCCTCTATCTGTTGTGATCTGAGCAGATAATGATTGTGGGTATTTTCCCTGAGGGTTCGTGATGGAGGGATGAAACCCCCTGCCTGGTAACCATGACAACCTGGTGCTAGGGTCAGCTGAGAGAGAGAGAGGGAGAGGGAGAGAGAGAGACAGAGAGAGGGGGAGAGAGACAGAGAGAGAGGAGAGAGAGGGAGAGAGAGAGAGAGAGAGAGAGAGGGGGGGGGGGGGGGGCTGATGGGGGGGGGGGGGGGGTTCGGATAAAATCCCCTTCACCATCACCCAGCTGCTGCTGAAAACCTGTCACTCAGGAATGCTGGCCCCCCACCCCCACTATCATCTGGACGGTTTACTGTGATTTTAGTCTGAGGTTGGTATTTGGTAAATACCCTCTAGCCCATTCTCCGAATCATCGGAGGCGTTGGTAAAGGTGACTTCTTTGAGAAAATACTTAGGCCTAATACACGTGACTGAGAAAATAGATGTACAGAACCTAACAAAACAGCAATTATTGTTTCGTGAAATTGAAAGGGAACTTCTCGATCACAATCAATCAATCACGAGTGGATCAAGTAGTTGGGTTAAAAAGCTAAGACAGGACTGCCATCTAGTGGCGATAAGAGGTAATTGAGCTACAACCTATTTTATACAGTGTGGCTAAACCCCAGTGCTAACCTTTTCAGACATACAAGGGGCCTACATAACACCATATGTGTCATGTATAGAATACATTTCCTACCAAATCTGTTAAATATGAACATTCAAGCCATAACACGGCTAGACTATAGGTGCCAGCTACTGATTTTAAATTTCGGTAGCTTGGGCCATCTTCATAAGCTGGCAGTGAGGGGCCTCCAGATGATGGGGATGTCAAAGACGCTGACTACTCTCAATATCGGCAATCACTGGCAGTCGCTCTATATGGAGGAGGCACTGCTATTTGTACCCGTGATATGTGTTTGTTTGTGTGTAACTTTTTGTGCTGCTTACTTGTACTACTGACAAGTTATTCAATTTGCTTATATCAACAAATATTTATGCCCTGTATAATCATTTGTATTTATGTGGACGTAAATAAAATAATTAAAATGTGTGTGAGAAAGAGTCGTTAATCCCCACCAAATCATTTTAAGTTTGTAGAAGTGTAGTTACAGTAGTTCTAAGTTGTAGTATGTAATAGTAGTAACAGCAGCCTATAGTTGATGCCTTAATCATATTTCTTGAGTAGAATGGCTTGTATAGTGTATATGTATTATATATTTGTTATCTCAAGTGCGAAAAAAAATCTATTTAGAAGATGCAAAACCCACTGGTTGTAAAATTGAATAGGCTAATTGTTAATTGTTCAAGGCGTTATAAGTCAATGAAACGTAAATAGAGATCCCACCGGTTTGAGCCACACTGCCATCTATCGGCGGAGGAACAACATAATCTCATTTAAACCTGGTGGCGCTCCTGTTTGACGCCCGCTCCTCTTTTACTTTCTGTAAAACAAAGCAAGCTGTCTGAGCAATCAGGACTATATGAGTTCACATCTTTGAAACAATAATTTTACAAACACCATATTCATTTTTTGCATACACATTTGTTTATTTCGTCGCTTCTCGATTACTTATTGGACCTTTAATCTAACAATGAATTATTGCACAAATGATTACTGCCATCTGCTGGATGTCATGCGATACTACACGTTGCAACATTTTCTAAATGTGGTAAATGTTTGCTCAACCTGTGGTTTCCTGTTACCAGGATTCAGTGAAATGCATATAAACAAGGCCTCGTTACCTGGTACATGTTGATAGTTGTAGATAGATATATAAATAGATTGAGTGTGCCTTCTGCATGCAGCACACCTTAAATAAACTACAGATACAGATTACTTTATTGATCCCGGAGGAAATTATTTGTTACAGTTGCTCAGCTCAAGCTAGAAACGTCAGTACAGTAAATATAATAGAATAAACACAACTAGCAATACAAACACAACTAGCAATACAAACACACTATTAGCTTGTTCATAATTTCAGAACAGTTAGTCACATTTAGAGCTTCACATTCAGTGAACAAGTTACAAGGTGCAAACCATCCCATTCTGTTGCTGTTCTAGTCTGGTCTTGATGAAGTCGCCCATTTACGTAAGGTATAGTGTGTGGAGTACAGAGCAGACCCTGTTTACCACTCTGGCAGCAGCCGTCTCCTAGCTACACGCAAGGCCTTTTTGCAACACCTTTTGGGAGCTTTGTGTTTGACAAGCGACAAGAAAAGGCCTAATCCTCCCTCCCTGGGTTTATATTTAGTACACGGTAGGCCTAGACGTTTTAGAGGACTGTGTGGCGGAGGCCAATAGGGGGCAGTTACATCCTGGACATGTTTCCACTTATAGTTTGAATGAATGAGGGAAATGAGTGGGAGATGGGATCTTGGCCCCGAAACCAGAAAACCTCCTCAGTGTTTCCTAAAATGGCTGCTGTCTCTCTGAGGGAGGGGGGCCTGTAGGCCTGTGTTAGTTTATGAATAATGTTCACATTCATATAAACGTCCACCCCCGCCCAATGACGGCTTCATAGTCACTTTGAAGCCATTTGCTTGTGGTAAAATATACAATTTTGTAACATCTAACAACATAACATCTTCTCCATGTCTCCCCCCCCTCTGTTCTCTCTCCGGCAATGACGGCTGATGTGATGGAGGGCAGTAGAGGACCAGAACCATATGGTGAACCACCTATCTCTCTCTCTCTCTCTTTCTCTCTGTCTCTCTCTCTCTGTCTCTCTCTCTGTCTCTCTCTGTCTGTCTCTCGCTCTGTTTCTCTGTCTCTCTCTATCTCTCTCTCTTTCTCTGTATGTGTGTCTGTCTGTCTCTGTCTCTCTCTGTGTCTGTCTCTCTCTCT
>OOFB01002165.1:2924-13781 GCA_900323305.1 Trachyrincus murrayi
AATAATTAAGCAAACAGCATTGATTCTGTGCAGAGAAATGGAGAAAGGGTGAGAGAATGTCACAGAGGGGGAAATGGAGAGAGAGAGAGAGAGAGAGAGAGAGAGAGAGAGAGAGAGAGAGAGAGAGAGAGAGAGAGAGCAAGCGATAGAGAGAGGCAAAATGGGGGAGCAAGAGAGAGAGAGAGAGAGAGAGAGAGAGAGAGAGAGAGAGAGAGAGAGAGGGAGAGAGAAGGGGGGGGGGGGGGATACAGGGAGCAAGAGAGGGAGAGAAAAGGAAAACGGCACGTGTAAGAAATGCTTTCCTGCAAGTGCATCCACTCCTTTTCCCTTTCTTTCATTTCCTGCCCTCCCCCCTCTCCCCTCTGTCTCTCTTAGCTCCCTCTCTCTCGCTCTCTCTCCTTCTCCCCATCACTGCTCTTTGTCCTGGGGAATGCACCAACCAGAGAGAGAGAGAGAGAGAGAGGGGGGTGTGAGCCAGCATGTCAGAGAGGGGAGAGAAAGCAAAAGGGAGTGAGAGAGGGAGAATAGTGTGTGTGGCAGGGACGGTGCAGGGAGAAAAAAACCACAGCCGGTGAGGAGGTGGACGGGGGGGGGGGGGGAGAGAGGAGCACAATAGAGGAACCGGGCTCTCTACTTTCAGCCCCGCTTCTCCTCTTCTCTCTTTGTTTCTCCAACGGCTAAGCCAACAAGGATCTGTCTTTCTTTTTGTGTTATTCTTATTTAGAAGTTGTTTTGGCGAGAGGACAGGATCAGAGGTAAGAAGGAGTGAGAGAATAGAAAGGGGGAATGCAGTGTCACGTCTGTGCGACAGAGAAGGGGGAGGGGGGGGAGGGCGACACGGAGCGTATGAAGGCTGTCCCGTCGAGGAGCGCGTCCTAAACCGCCGTCGCCACCGCTGGTTTGAACACTGCCCCCACCTCTGCTCCCACTGCCGCTGCTAATATTGTTGCCTTACAGCTCCCTTTGAATCCACCACCACCGGGGAAAAACACACACACACACACACATGCACATGCAGCGTGTGCAGCAGAAACCGGAGAGTTGACATTTGCTTCCAGCTGAGGGTAATCGTGTCCTGGCCGAGCTGGGAGGTGAAGCGGAGTATACTTCTACGTGCACACAGAGACTCAAGGATACTTTTCCTTCCTCCTCCCTCTAACCCACTGCACAGTTTGAAGTGGAGGGCTGAGGACAGGTGCGTGAATGTGAAGGAACGGGAGGGAGGGGGGTCGGAGGGGGTTTCTGGCGTTAAGGTCGACGGCGTGGTGTTACTCCCACAGCCCGCAGTAACCGGACAGGAAGCCAGTGGAAGACGGGACACGATCCACCGTGAGTAACGAGATCATCTCCGCTGTCCGGGGCTCCTCCGTGGCCTTTTTAAATCGTATATTTTCACACTGGCTGTGCTATCGCCAGCGTTAACTTGTCTTTGCACGGTCCGTAAATACATGTGCTGTGGTTTATATATGGCTGCTTCATTACACCTGGTACTCTGCTTTAAGAACTGTGTAAATTAACCAGCCAACTGTATGCCTAACTGTGAAAGTGCTAGGTTTTACATGAGTGGATTGAATGTCTCCAATTGGGGAAGGATTTATATGCCAGCACAGGCATTTTACCAGTGTGTATTCTAGGCTTGACTTGGTTTGTAACTGGCACTTACTTACAATCTGTAGAAATGTATTTCTTCCTTTTAGAAAAAAAATCATGCCGTATGTGGAGGTCAAAGTGCTTTCCTTCATTTGATTGATTTGATTTGGTTTCATTTTCAAAGGCAATAGAAATACTTCAATACTTCACTGAGCAATGGTGCATTAGCACAATTGCTGAAAGTACATTTGGTAGGAAGTGCAATGGGAAGCACTCTCTTTGTGTCTTGTAAAGTAACAGTCTTGGCTTGGTGCAGCAGAGTGCTGCACAGGCATCCTTGTAACGCAGCTACCCCTATAGACAGCCAAACATGGATCTGCGTAATGCATCCAGTTGTGCATTGACCGACTGCTTTGCACCTCTATGGGCTGCGGCCACAGAGCTTAAGTCCGTTAAAGCCATTACAGATGTTCTGGAATTGCCCATTATCTAATGTCCACCACACAAAAATAACATGAATCCCTGTCCCCATAGAATAGCCTAGCTGCAGTTGGGTCAGAGCCCAACATCAGATTACACCAAGGTATGTTCACGTCTGTCCTTGCAGGGTTCTTTTCATCTAATTGATTTAGTGTAATTCTTTGAGGGGTAAAAGGCCATTTTCATAAATTGTATGAACGCTAGCTCATGAGAATCTAACTTTGAAACTTCAGGCCTTGCTGAAACCTAATTACGACTATTAATGTTGGCCTGTGCCACGAATTAGGGATGGCATATGTTGTAATGTAATGCACATTTAAGTGACTCTTTCTTTTATTGGGTGCATTTAAATGCAATACATGGAAAGCAGTAGAGGGCCAATCCTTTTAAAAGCCAGTTTGTTTGGTGTGTTAACCTGTGTTTATGGTGCTCAAATACATAAATAATAGTACTGTAGGATCCGTCACAGCCAGCAATTAAGAAGAGAACAGGGCTTGCCTCTGCGTCTCATTCTGTCCTAACAGGGTAAATTGCATTGTAGCTTTGGAACTACTTATTTTTGTCTAATTTAAGGCTTGGTGTACAGAGAATTGTAGTCACTTTTCTAACTCACTGCTTTGACATGCTGGGAGCTTACATCAGTACACGGGTTGTACATGCTCTGCAACTACAAATTTGAGTTATTTTCTACTGCTCTTGTTGATTTCTTGTACTTGTGCTCTGTATTAAACGTGCGATAGATGCTTATACAACCTTCTTGTGTGAGCATGTGTGGAGGATTTGATGTGAGAGGTTTAGAAAGTCAACCTTATATCCTTTCAACATCCATAGCATCAAAGACGGATCCTCTTCTTAACTGAAAAAGGGTGTCGCTTTAGGGCATCATATTCAGAGTGTATGTTGGTCAAGGGCTCTTTGTGTTGAACCATAATATGAGACAACTCATGTAACCATGGTCATCCAGAATAACACACATACGCTGCTGCTAATGTAAAATGATCAGCAGACAGTTGAGAAAGGCCAGCGGAAACTTTGTGGACTCACTTGCTAAAAAGTCTCTAAAAAGCCGAGTGATGGATTCATTACAGCACTTGATTTACAAACGGCGTGCAAACCGCCTAAAAAAACAGGTTTAAATCTCAACGATCAACAAAGGTTTCTGTAATATTTGTGTTTAATGGTCACTGGAGCAAGTTCCCAAGCATATCGTATTTTATAGCTCTTGCGTAGTACTTGTCCAAAACATAACTGCATTTCTTTGTCTTATGACAAGCCTCGTGGCGATTGAGCAAGCGCCCAGTCAATATAAACACTTCACGTTTTTTTTATAGTCCTCTATATCACTTCCAGGTGCTACTCTGCCAGCCATTTTCTTCCTATTGAGTTAGTAGAAAGAGAACAGTATCAAATGTTGTTGTGTAACACGCCAGTTAATTCGTTTTGCTCCTACAGTACAATCAGTTTTACCTTGACGAGTTCAAGAAACACATTCTCATCCTCAGTAGTACTTTTATACATTGAATAAACCTGCTAATTTTCTTATGCGTGCGTTTGTATGTCCTTGATATATCCAAAGAGTAATGGCGCCATAGACGTCCAACAGACTGGAGACTCTTAGTTCGATCAAAACTCCATTGCTAGTCAACAAGCACCTTTCCCTCAATGTGAAGCTCTTTTTAATAGCGGTTGTGGGTTTGCAATATTGCGAGGTCTTTTGAAAGGCCTTTTGTGAGCACGGCGTTTGCCAACTCATTCCTCGTAGTTTCCGTGTGCCCGAATTTGACACGACTCATTTTGCATTAGCATTATTTTCTGTCTTTGGGAGAGGAACACTGTCTCATAAGAGGAGATTGACGAGGACCAACCCATTTTACCCGTGCTCCTCCCTTGCCCACTGTCTTTAAATCAAGCTTTAATAGGGGCCGACGCACGTGTTTTTTTCTTCTCTCTCTGGCACCATGTCATTACCCAGACAATGTCTGTTTAGGGCCACATAAATAACATCATTCTCCTCTTTATTATCCACCACCGGAGCAGAAGGACACCTTTTGTGTGCATAGCACATGTGATTTAACCAGCAGAAGTAGCAGCGAACCAACTAGTATTTTGCAGCTAAATACGTGGTAACACTAAGATGAATAAATATTGGCAAGGAAGAGTGACTTTTTATGTAGCCAACATAAAAACATGGTTTAGGGGACGCGAGGGGAGTTGTGTACACGGGGGACCTGGGCACAGACCGTGCTGCGGTAGCCGGGCCCTCGCGGTAGCAGCTAGTGCCAGGGGTGTTTTTAAAGGAGTTTCAGTGGCACAGAGAGTGGAATGCTACAATGTAAGCATTGTTCTGCCGGTGAAAAGACATCGGCACCCTCCTTCACTTCACTGCTTCCCCCCCCGCCCCTCGCACACCCACCTGAGCTGCATAATGTGTGGAGGCTGTAACCCACCTGGCACCGTGACAAGGATAATGCTTTTAAACAGGAGTCGCCGAGCGGCTCCCAGAGGTCGGTGCTCGCAAAGTGAATGTGGAGCCCCCCCCCCCGCCCACCTTATTTCCACTGCAGTTTCTGCCGAACATAAGAACAATAATACCTTTTTAAACTCAAATAAAATATAGTCTTTGTCAGGGTTTATAGAGTTTATAGAGTGTTTTCTTAGGGCGACGTGGCTAGTAATGATCATGAAGAACTGTGAATAACCAATTAAACTGTCTGTCATGATTTAAGAAATGGTACAATATTAGGGTTTTAGTCATCGCCTAGAGAATTTTGCCTTTACTTCAGCAAATGACAAAATGCTTAAACCTACCTCTTACTGTTTAGTCATCAAATCAAATACACTTTATTGTCACCAAGGGGGAAATTCTGTGATTCATCCAAAGCAACTAACAGTTAATTCAGATATAGTAATTAAGGAGCGGGTATAGGGGTTAGGCATCTTGCTTTAGCATGCCTACAGGTAGGCTGCAAACCTTGGGGATTTGGACCCAGTACTTGGATGTTGAATGTCCACAAGCCCCATTTCCCAGCCCTGCGCTACCCAAGCGAGTGGCTGTCTTTTCACAGCTCCCCACGCGGTTCTCCCCCTCAGCGCTACGTGGAGTAAGCCCGTAGGTAGCGCGTGCTCCTGGGCTGTGCCTGGGCTTGTTCCAGCCTCCTCTCATCTATATTTCAGTACAGCGTGGGCGTCCAGCAGGTCTCCGCTGGGAACACATGAGCATAATCATCTCCCGAAAATTGCATATGGAACACCCTCCCTTTCCTCCCCCGTACCTCACTTCTTCTGACAATATCGTGAAGGTCCTCAAATCGAGAGCCGGCGTTTTGTATGTCTTTTTATTTATTTATTTTACCGCCCGAAATTATCTCTGAGGGCCATAATTAAACTACACGGAGAAGAAGGCTTCAATTTTAAACAAAAGCGAAAGTTCAAGATGTTTTTTCTCATGGAATTGCTGTCCCAAGCCTGTGTCCTCTGTCCAATCTCCTTTGTTGTTTATAGATGTATTATTCTGTTCTCCTGTAGCTGTCCCTGGCGGATGAGCAGTGTGAGGTGACCCGTAACGGCTACGAGTCCAAAGAACTGGTGTACCTGGTCCAAATCTACTGTCAGGTAAGAAGAACATCTCAGTAGGCCTGGGATGCATACATATATTCATATACAGGAATTTCACTCTACATACACACTACACACACCAGAATAGCTTGGGGATATATCACAATATTGACTGAAAACATGTTGACCAAAGCATAAATGTGTATATTTGCATGCATTAAACATACATTTCTACCACTGCCCACTACCACATTCAAAAAGCAGTTTCTATGTTTGTTGTGCATTCACTTCCATGCATGCATGATTTGATCACTCCCACATTGTTATATAAACGACTATGTAGGAATGGAAAAGTGAGAGGCACAGCACACAGATATCCATGAGTGATCCTTTATTGGAAGGCGGCACAGTGGTTTTTAATGGAAAGTGCTCTGCCTGATGGAAACCACCGTGTCAATCAAGTCCTGCTGCACCGAGTACCATTGGCCATCATTATTAAAGCTGCAGCTTATGAGAGCATTTTTGTGGAGGGCACAAAGCGTGGAGAATAGCCAACTTCATCATTGTTGGCAAAAGTTTGGCGCTTTGAAGGGAATCAGCAATTAGGCCCGAGTGCACCTGTCACGCAGTGCAGCCCATGAGCTATTTCCAGCAAGGATGGTTTTTTAGTTTTCGTTTATTTCTTCTTCCCCTTCTTCGTATCATATTCTATTTCCTTGACCTTGCTTGAGGGAAAAGTGTGGCTCTTCTCATGGAAATCCCAGCTCTCTCCAACCACTAGAAACTCAAGAATCTGAAGAGAGAGAGGGAGAGAGAGACTTTAAAGAGAGAGAGAGTGTGTTAGCCAGCTCAATTGGCACCAACGTTTCGTCTCAGAGCAAGTTGGCAACAGCTGTTTGTTTTGATGTGCCGCGAGACTAGTCTCGTTGTAATCCACAGAACCGACGAGGGGATGGGGGTGGTGGCGGTGGCGGTGAAGCCAAGTAGAAATAAAGCTTCATAGAGTAAAGAGTGTTCCCTGAGTCTGAGAAACATCCACCACCCACCGCCCACTCCTGCCCATGTGCATGATGATGAACACAGCACTTGGATGAGTGGGTCCAATGGCACTGCTGCAATCGCCATGGCGCTACCGCTGGCCCTGCTACAATCTCTCTGGGCCTACTTCCTTTCCTCTTCTCCCGACCGTGGGCTTTTTTGAGGTTTGGAATGAGATTTCCCGCCAGCTGAAAGAGAAACGACAAATCTGTGGAACGACTAGAAGTGGATTTTGCTCTTTTTTTCATGTTGCTTTCTGTGTTTGGGAGCCAAGCTGTGTTTTATGTGGTGAACCCTGGGCAAAATTTACCCGGTTTGCACTGGTGTTGTTGGCATTTCATCATTCTGTCTTTCCAGAAAGGCCGAGTTGGCCGCATTGGAAGGATTTGGTATGAGGAAATGTGTGTGCTTGTTCTGTTAAGCTATACAGAGATAGTGAAAGATGCCATATACTGAGGAAACAACAACTCCTAAGGAGGGAAGTGGTGATACTTGTCTGGGATGTTGAACATCCCTCTGGTCACAACGTCATGTTACAACTCCTTGAGCCGTGAGATGGTTTGAAGGAATGCATAGTAGCCTAATGTCACTACTTAAGATAATAACAGGCTAGGTTCATGTGACCACCAGACATGCATCATTCATATATTTATATACCCGCCTTACCGTACCACATTCAAGGGCCAGTATATATGTTATTTTTCCCAGTGGGGACCTTGCATTGTATGAATTATATATGCGTCCACGGCTTTAGTCTATAAAAGAAACGTCGCTATACCGAGAGATCACGTTTTAAGAGTAGTAGGTACGGGTTGCAGGTTCAATCTGGGTTGGTAACATAAATTCCTCAGTCCCTGTAGGCATCCCGGTACTTGGATTTCCACTCATTTTTTCATTTGCTGCTCTGTGCTAGGGTCGGAGCTGGATTGTGAGGCGAAGCTATGAAGATTTCCGCGTGCTGGATAAACACCTGCACCTCTGCATCTACGACCGGCGCTTCTCACAGCTGCCCGAGCTGCCTCGCTACGACAGTCTGACGGACCAGTCCGAAGTAAGTGAAGTACTGTGCCCCTCTATGTATGCACACACACACACACACACACACACACACACAAACACAGACACACACACACACATATGGTTGGAAGAGGACCACGGGTCGGAATCGAACCTGGGTCACTACAAGTCATATGGCCTTTGTGGTTAATAACGAGCAGTGGAGCCACCATGACTCATTTTAGCAAGAGATTTAATATCTCTTTTATTTTGTTCTTTTATTTATCTCTTATATTTTTTTGTGCTTGATTGAACTAGAACCACATTAAATAAAACGGGTGGAGACAGGGGGATTAAGCCAGCAATAATAGTATAACACTCTAAACGAAACGCATCTCTGTGGGGGCCCCAAACTAAAGCAGTACAACCAGTCCTTCTCGTTTTTATAATTGGAGGCAATTTCAGAGTGATTGTTTCACTTGTCTTCCTAGAGGAGCGCGCAGTCTTGGCTCTCAATGGCCGTTCCTGGGATCCATTGTTCCTGGGGACGTATTGGCAGACTTTCAAACGAAACACTGGCACGCACCTCCACCACGGAACTGCAGCGAGTGTAGCGGGGATGGGCAAAGTGATTGTCAACGTTGAGAGCGTTGGTCACATACAACCCAAGAGCTTTTGTACGGCCGCCGGTCCCACCGTTCTCACCGCTGCCGTTCGAAACTAGAAAAGTTGCCTTGCCATTGTGCCGTCGGCGGAGGTCATTTTGAGTGAGTGGTTTGCTGCTGGAAAACCGAAACCGGGGGCCCTCCGCCACATAACACAGGCCTAATCCAACGGCATAGGTGGGCTTTATCGGCGATGTGCGCTGAGAAATGGAGAGAAACGACAAAGAGTGGGATAGTCAAATAGGCTGGATAATTGCGGATTAAATGGGAATCGTGTTCGTCCTCGTGCTCGCCAAAGTGAGATAATGGATCTCTCTCGTGATTCGTAGGCAAGCTGTTCTGTAATGCCGGGTGTTAACGGCTCTGCTCTTTCTGCCTCCCCCCCACCCCGCTCTTTCACCAGTCCGTTTCCCAGATGCTATTGGCCTACCTCTCGCGGCTCTCAGCCATCGCTGACAACCAGATAAACTGTGGGCCCGCCCTCACATGGATGGAGGTAAGGTCACTCAAAGAAGAATATATCAAACTGCACACTGTGCAACCACCACTGCATTCCATCACTTTAGTTCAACATTATCTTACACATCTTACCTAATGAGACAATAATCCAAACCATCTGCAATCAATGCTCACGTGGATATTTCCTCACAATGGTCTTCCACAGACCAAATTGATTTATAGTGAAAAGAAAGTGTCGCGCTGGTTTAAATACATGCACGAGTCTTGTGTTTTAGAGCGGGGATTTGCCACTGCAGATCGTCTCTGGCTGGCGCTGGCGTTCGGACATTACGACACGAAACCACCACACACTGACTAATGACACTTCTATGCTGTCAAATAAACACAAGCTGTCACATTCCCTGTGCATATCACCGCTGGTGTTCAAGCCACTCGTTGTTTTTAAAGAGGCAGTGAACCCAAAACCGTTTTTTTTGTTGTCTTAAACGTGGTGATATATATTATATGATGGTCAACATAGTAATTATGCCATTTTGTCACCGTTAACTAAAATAAGAGCATAAAATCCTATGTTTTTGCCAGTCTCCGCCGACCAGCTTGTGAGCGTTCCACTCTGCTCCAAACTGTTGCGTTCTTTTCATGCCTCGCGGGTTACTCTTCCACATCACGACGAAGGGACACCGGCGGCGAGGTGTGTGTGGGTGTGTGGAGCTCCGTCGATGGCCGCGTCAGAGAGAGGGTTAAGCTTCTCGGACACTTATAGTATAACGCCACGGTGTGTGGCGCATTTCATACACAACATCGCTCATTATATCGCTCATACACAACGACGGTACTAGCTTTAAAAAAATATATCACAAAGTTGCCGTGGGTCGTAATCATGGAGATAACACGTCCCTCCCCCGGGTCCTTCCTACAACTCTTTGCCTCAAAGTGTTTGAATTCGAGCTGAAACAGGGTTCACTTACCCTTTAAGCTTGGTTTGTGTGTCTGCTTGTGTCCATGCGTGTGTGTGTGTGTGTGTGTGTGGTTGTGTCCAGGTTGACAACAAGGGGAACCATCTGTTGGTGCACGAGGAGTCCTCCATCAACGTGCCAGCCATTGCTGCTGCACATGTCATCAAACGCTACATCGCCCAGGCCGCAGACGAGCTGTCATTTGAGGTAGCGGCCCCTCAGCAGACACCAATACATTTCTCTGTATCTCTCTCACCCTCTCTGTCACTTCACCGTAATATTGAGGCATTTGTCTTTCTTGATGGACAACTTCATTGCGTCTTAATTCCTCACAATGAATGGTACAAATGTGTTCAGGCCACTGGGGTGTGGAGTGAAGGCCATTGTCTGAGAAAGGATGAGACGTGAATAGAAATAAATGGGTCCTGGATTGTGTCGGCCACACTTATCTAGAATTAGATAACATGGTGTTCGAAAGAGGCATATTTCAGTGATTCTTGGTGCTGCAGTGCACGTCAAGGCTGGTCGCACCCTAGTATTAATGTATTCTCTCTTGCTGTCGTTTTCCATATCTCTCGCTTTCACTCTTTGCAGGTGGGTGACATCGTGTCAGTCATTGACATGCCCCCCAAGGAGGACACCACGTGGTGGAGGGGAAAACATGGCTTTCAGGTTGGTTGTCAGAGAAAATGTCCCCCGCAAAAGTCCCCTTGTGCAGGATGATTTACGGTTTGAGTTTTAGCCACTGTGGCGGTGACAAGGATATTGTTGTTTTTATGCACTCTATCCAATTAATTCTATTCTCTCAAAGACAAAATATAATTTCATTTTGTTTGTCAGAACAGTTATGGAGCACATCTCCCTTTTTAAGTACATCTGCCCGCAAGCAGTCAAAGGATCGGCCACTCGGAATATCCTGCTGACGCGCTCATTATCCAGACATTCAGCATGAAACGAGAAGCTCTGTTTACACAGAGTGCCAACTGTGCTGATCGGGACGGGTGCTGATGTCTGCTGTGGAATCACGACCAAATACTCCCCCCCCCCCCCCCCCCCCCCCCCCCCCCCCCCCCCCCCCCCCACCCCCCCCCCACACCACCCCCCCCCCCCCACACCCA
>OOFB01002184.1:4288-20437 GCA_900323305.1 Trachyrincus murrayi
ATATATATATATATATATATATCTATATATATATATATATATATATATATATATATATATATATATTTATTTATGTGTGTGTGTGTGTGTGTGTGTGTATCTATCTGTATCTGTATCGTCACCCACTGGCAGGGCTACGTGTCACAGTGGCGTGGCTGTGGGGGTGTTTCCCCTGCTGCACCGATGCTTCCTTTTTTCTCTCCCCTATCATGTATAATAATATCTACAGCTATCACTGTAGTGGGCTGCAGTTAGGCTGTGACATGTCGAAAGTGTGCATGAAACCGATTGATAATAGATATCATACCTGCCGAGATGCGATTTAAAAAAATTAATAAAAAAAAAAAAAACGCCCTGTGTGACAGCATGAAACCACACTGCTCATCAGGATCAGTAGGCTGTTATATCACAGTCAGTCAGTAATGGTTATACTATAACCGATCAAATGAGGACGTATAACTTTCCGTGCATGCAAGAGTGTGTGTCCCAATGTACTTCTGTAATTTTATGGTGGTGGCAAGTATTATGAGAGCCGCGACTTTTATAACTCTGGAAAGTTGTAGACCTCAAAGCATTGTCATGGTTGTGTCATCATCATCGAAATGACCCCTTCATCAATGTAATAATTGACCTATAAGAGCCAACGAGACCGGTTCCCTGGCCAGGGTTGCTGTTCCTGCAGGTTTTGGTGAGGTGGGTGGTGGATGTGTGCCGTACAATAAGTACGACTCAAGGAAGTAGTACTACTACTGTCCGATGTCTCACACACAAATATGACTCAAAACTCCACAACAAGCAGACTCAGTGATTTCTAATCAAATAGTCCCAGAACATTCACCCCAGAACATGGGCTTCAGACTGAAGAACTGAACCTAGGTTTTGATCCAGGCGTTTACAGACCAGACAAAAGAGATTTGCATTCACCTTAGTTTTGTATTGAAGTCTTTAAAAAGCCGTGTTTGTTTGTCAGTGTGGTCATGAATTAGCTCCACAGTGGGGATCAGGAGACCCCCCATACGGTTGTACAAATGAGCATCGCCGTCTTGGCTCCCAAGTCCTTTCTGCTTCACACAGGCAGACCAAGATTTATGCCAGCTAAGTTAAACGGCATACCCTTCGTTGCCAACACGACTTCCAGTAACATCCCCCAAAAAACGGATTTGCTGATTTGTAGTGAAAGGAGAATTAGTTAATCATTAAAAAAAAAAAGAGTGTAGAAATAGTTAAAACGTGCCTGTATTTCTCAAAACACTTGTACGTTACTCAAACGTGTAACTTCTCTATCGGCCGTCTCTCTTCGGCTCACAAGACACTAGCCTGTATTCGAAGGCTTCTCAGCAGACAACACTGTCATACGGTGCTGGTTGTCCTGGTGTTCCCGACGGTGTTTGATAATAAGATGTTCTTCTTTATCCTCTCGTGTTTGGTTCTGCAGCGCAACCAGGGCAACCGCTTGACTGTCTGCAACAAGCTGTGCTACGCCGTCGGTGGAGCGCCCTACCAGATCACAGGATGTGCTCTCGGCTTCTTCCTGCAGATCTACCTGCTGGACGTGGCTCAGGTGAGTCGTTGATCTTTTGAGCGCCTGCCTTCCGCCCTCTTACCTGAACTCCCTGACCCGACCCGACCCAGCCTCTCCAGATGTTTCCCCCGTGCCTAACCCTAACCCGTAAGCCCGGTGTGAAACGAGGAGTGGGTTGTTTCTATAAAGAGACTTGTGTGAACTTTAAGTCACCCAATGGAAACGGGATCTCCACGGTGGGGGGACGTCACTGTATCTCATAACCCCCCCCGCCCCCGTCGGTCCATGACACCCAAATTAGCCGATGTGACCGAGCACGGTGTTTCGGTGGCCATTGTTGGAAACGGTGGGAAAAGTCTGTGATTTTCTTGCCTCGTTGGCTGTACAGCGGGTCTCCACTGTAATCTCAAAAGGCTAGCCACGGGTCCAGAGGCTGGACGATGAGGCCCGTAGCGTGTTACAGAAAGGCAAGCTTTAATCTGGCTCAACGCTAATCTAATGGTCAAGGCCATGTTTGCTTGAAAGTTATCTGCCTCCCTGGGTGGCTGGTTTTTAAAAAATGTATTTATTTTGGTCACAGAGTTAAAGAAAGGCTGATTAGTGTTTGGGGATCATGTGACGGGCACCCGGGAGGGAGTGTACAGTCGGGTGGCTTCAGCTTTTGCCCTCTTAAAGGATCGCCTTCAGGCCATTGTTCTGGCTTGACTCACCTTTACGCATAAAGGATCACCTTCAGGCCATTGTTCTGGCTTCACCTTTAAGCAGTTGCTGAGTGACTAACTTAGACCGAAAGGAGTCCTAGCCCCCTGTCATTGTTTGTTACTCACGCCTATTGATTTACATGTCAAATATTTCAGTTACACACATTTGGCTCTTCCGGTTATAGTGGCATTGGGTTCTTCCAGGTTGTTGACACAAATTACTGTCAACAACCTTACTAACACACTTAGTAAGCTACTTACTAGGTAAGCTACTTGTTAGTAAGGGTAAGTAGCTTACTAAGTCAATTTGTGTCAAGTTTAATGCTTTTTGTTTGTCTTCAGTGAAACGCCTTTCATCCCAACCCTTTTACATCTGTCTGAAACATCTGGTCCTCTTTTATGTCTGTGGTCCCCAGTTGGATCCCTTCTACGCTTCCATCATCCTCTTCGTGGGCCGGGCCTGGGATGCTGTGACCGACCCCACCGTGGGCTTTCTGGTGTCCCGTAGCCCCTGGACCCGCTTCGGACGCATGCTCCCCTGGTAAGTACCGCGTCCGCCCTTCCCCCTCCACTCCTTGGACCGTATATCTCCTTCCTCTTCTTCCCGTGTGCCTGTTCTGCCGGATCCCAACAGCATGGGAATTCAGTGGAAATCTGTTGATTCAATTAAAGGTGAATCTGTCAGGGGGGGGTGGCCCCTCTGTGTGTAGAGGGGCGGGGCATCGGTAGAAGTGATTGCAGAGGTGTGTGTGTGTGTGTGTGTGTGTGCGCCAGCCAGCCAGAGGTCATACTGATGCAACTGCAGTGGGTGGTCAACTTCCTTATTGACCACACATTCTCTCTCTTTCTCTTTCTCTTTTCCCCTTAAGTAAACATGCGCACCTAAATCATAAAGCTTTTACAAAAAGTACAGAATCTCACATGTCCAGCATCCCACACTAATGCTGGGCTTTTATATAAAAAAAATGGTCCTTTTTGTTGGACCCTTAGGTTTTCTAAATGAATAATGCACGGCACTGTGCCCACAAGTAGTCCTGTGCCATGTGTGTATAAGTCAAGCCTTGTCTTCCAGGGAATAATGCCCTTTCCTATTTCTTTTTTCCGGCTCTCTTGTATCTTTGCCAGGGTATAAATAAAACATGGCGTGAACTCGATCTCAATTCAGTCGCAACTGCTTCCATTGAATTCTGTGGTTCAGAATTCCACACAAATTGAGCGTCATCCGCCCCCCCGCCTGGAGGCGGCGATGGCTTGTGACTTTCGTATGAGTCACACAAATAGGGTTGTCCAATATGCTGCAGTTTAAAGAAAACTGAAATGATAATGTCCCTTCCCCACCCCCAGCTCTTGGCCAGACTTCCCTTTTTGATGTGGCAATCGGTTCCTACTTTGGCCAGTTTAATGCACAGCCAGGCCCTGGACCAAACCTTTCGCAAGGTCTGGTTTTTCCTGTCGAGAAGTCCCATGGCCGGTCGCGTGTCAATGGAGCCTGTGTGTGTGTTTGTGCAGCACAACACAGGAGTCTGACTGAAAACCTGTGGTTCTAAGTTGTTGTTGCCCCTGGGGTCTTTTTTTTGTGGTATTTTTTTCTGAAGAGACCAGACAGGAAGACCCCAAGGGCCAGACCGCCGTTGGTACCTGACGTCTGGTTCTCATGTGGAATGTTGTCATTATTCCACGTATGTCCAGATGGTTGTCCAGACGGTGACCCTCATAACCTCCCGCCCCCGGTGGTTTCGTACGCAATGTGCAAATAACTGAATTTGACAGACAATCCTCAATTTAGTTGAAGGGGAACGTTGGCGCTTTTCAGCCGGCTTTGTGTCATTTTAATGTGGGTGAATGTGTATGAAAATGAACAATGAACAACAACCTTTCCTCCGTGTTGCCTGCGCCCAGATCTCCCCGCTGCTTCACACTATATCCGGATAGATAGAGAAGTTCCCCCTTCACAAATGTTTGCCTGTGCGAGTACTTTTTGACCTATAATTGCCCACAGAGAACTGCTTTAGTTGGTTGCTTATCATCATCATCATCATCATCATCATCCATGATGTCGCATCACCATCACCCGATAACATCCAGGTCTGCGATTGGTCCGCCGAAATCCACTCTGGCACATTTCTTCCCGCCGGTGGGAAGAAATGTGCCGCCACCGAGGCGCCTTCGGTGCTTGTGATTTGCGATGCAGGAGTGGGCACCACGAAGGCTTTCGTTTGATAAACACGTTCAGTTGAAACATGATGGTGTTGATTTTGTCTTTCGAGATGTCGCAAATAATCGACAAGACTCTACAGGTCTATAGGCTAGTATACAGGGACGCTTTGTCCAAAAGCGAAACTAAAAAATTGCAAACGGTTGCGCTAATAAAGATCAGCATTGAGATGTCCTGTGATATCATGTTCTCCTCCCTGTGACTGGGACCAGGGCGTTAGGAGGCAACGGAAGCATTGTGGTGAGAACAGCAAATCTAGCGGCTTGATTCGCAACGCAAAGAAAAAGAAGAACAGGATTTTATTCCTTCCTTTTTTGTTCCCCTTGAGGCGTTTTATTTGTCTGCTGCTGCCGCCTTAACTTCTCTCTCTCTCTCTCTCTCTGTGTGTGTGTGTGTGCGTGTGCGTGTGCGTGTGTCTCCATGTGGGGGGAGGGGTTCAGAGGCATGCTGGCTCCGCATTGGTCCAGCCCACAACACACCATCAACCTTAGCCAATGGCGTCTCAGTAGTCAGCTGTCAGGGCGCTCGTAGACATTTTTGGCTTGCCGAGGAATGCGAGGGGTTACTCTCGTTCATACGGTGAGAGAAAGAGAGAGAGAGGGGCATGGAGAGGGAGAGAGAGAGAGGGGGAGGGGGGGGAGGGAGGGAGAGTTTTCAACCCATGAGCACCTCTGTTGCTGTGATCCTCTGTTGCATCATCACTTGATGATGATGATGATACAAATGTAATTTGTAAAAAAGAAAATAATAATAATTCATAGCATGGCTTTTAACCACGTTTTCAGATGTATAGTATAGTAGGGTAGGTAGCCTAATAATGTTGGCTCATAAACGTTGAATGACACTACAATGTGGCTGTAATCATATTTTAAGATCAGTGATTTAATGTTTCCAGGGGAAAGGCAAGCAGTCAGCACGGCTATTTCAGTAGGGGACTGAAACGTGACCCTAGTCAAGATATTCAGCAGGGTCACGGCAGTGCACTTGTGGGACAGAAGTGCATTCAATATCTTCCTAATGATCACACCTACATTTTTTAAATAATGAATTTAATCAAATTGTACCCGACTTGCATTAAGCTGACTTTGCAGTTTGGAAACTACACCTTCACCAAAATGAGTCACCGTGGGACGTCGGTGGATAGATGATTGATGGTCACATATACATCAGGTTGAACTGGCCGTGCCAGTTCTCCACGGGCGGAGTCATGATTGTCCAGAGTGTTGCGAACAAGTGCATTATTCCTGGTGGTACGCCTGGGCACCGTGGTGTTGTGATGCGTTAGTGACCTCATATCCTGCAGGGCTAAGAATGAATCACTTTAACCAGCCTGCTGCTCGTGTCATAGCTTATCCGTGTCTACTGCCTTACTAGACACACACACACACACACCCCAAATGGCATGCTCACATCTGATTGGAGCAGCTGGATCAGGCCACAGGAAGGTGGGGGAAGAAGAATGGGCAGGATGTGAGCGCATTCTGCTTCCAGGTTCCGATCCAGCTCTTAATGACATCATCGTGATGCAGTGGGCCGAGTTTCCAGGAACGGGAGAGGGAGGTGATTAGAGTAGATAATGGTATGCCCCGGAAAATAGAATGGCATGATTCAATTAAAGGTGAATCTGTCAGGGGGGGGTGGCCCCTCTGTGTGTAGAGGGGCGGGGCATCGGTAGAAGTGTGTGTGTGTGTGTGTGTGTGTGTGTGTGTGTGTGTGTGTGTGTGCCAGCCAGAGGTCATACTGATGCAGATTTCAGCCATGTGTTCTATGCTACACACACACACACACACACACACACACACACACACACACACACACACACACACACACACTAGCATATTGTGATATTTATCGATATCATGTAAAATTCCCCATAATTATCGTGATAATAAGTGTTTCCATATCGCCCAGCCCTATAAAACAACCCTATTCTGTATCAGACGAGTTTGGCCCATCACATATTGTGAGTGGTACACTACCTGTTTTCATATTGACACACGTACACACTCCTGCTCAGCCAGGAGGGCACCATTACCGACTCTATAGACTGAAAAAGGAAAGGACATTCATCGACTCCATGTCTTGATAAGAATCCCTATTGCATATCATTGTATTGTCATTCAGCCGCAGAAAGAACATAATATGAGCCTTGTCAATCAAGTGAGGTTTCTCGGATTCCTGAAATATTTGTGTGCGGACGTGGATTATAATACCTTTTCAGTGAGATGGGAGGAACCTTTAGCACAGGCTTTAACGCATGACTTAATAGCTGCCCTGCCCTAACCTTAGGGCTCTTTCTATGTGATTGGACCTGTTTGCTCTCATCTCTGCACCCAGAGAGACTTAAAAACCCAAACACATTACACACCACCACAATACTTTGCTGGAAAGTATTGACCGCAGTGACCAGGTGCTGTTGAAATGTGTGTGTGTGGGGGGGGGGGCAAATTACATTATGCAACCGGTGTCCCCTTTTTCTCAGACACTGCGGTCATCGAGATGGGAGTTTGTGTCACACACCTCACACTCTCATCTTTGTTCTCTCTCTCCCTCCTGTAGGATCCTGCTGTCCACGCCTCTGGCTGTGATCTGCTACTTCCTCATCTGGTATGTCCCGCCGTTTGAGGACGGGAAGGTCATCTGGTACCTGGTGTTCTACTGCCTCTTCCAGAGCCTGCAGACCGTGAGTGGCACGCGCACGCACACACGCACGCACACACACAGACACACAGTCTTCTTTCAGCATGCACAGCCCTGTGTTTGCAAAGCACGACAATAAAAACGGATCCATCGTCCACCCATCCTGGCTCACTGTAAAAACTGGATTTCTGCTGCACAAAGTGAAGTGCACACTGTGTGTTTGGTAGAAACACACAGTGTGCACTTCACTTGTCTCGCTAGCGCGCTTGCTTATTCAAAATAAAATGTGAACTCTGACGCGTGCGTGTATTTAGAATGATCTTAGGCTGCAGCCGGTAATGTTTAGGAAGTCTCTACTCTAGTCGTCCACCGCTGACTCTCTCTCGCTCTCTCTCTCTCTCCTCTTCCTCATGTCTTCCTCAGTGCTTCCACGTGCCCTACTCCGCCCTCACCATGTTCATCAGCTCGGAGCAGAAGGAACGGGACTCTGCCACTGCCTACCGTACGTAGCGACTAGACTCAACTAGACTCCAGCGTGTTACAGTGTGACTAATGGAACTCGGATTCACTTTTTGATTTCGCAACATCTTTGGATTGCAAAATCTGGGTTTAATCTCGAAAGCTGTAAAATGATTTTAATGTCAAATGCTATAATGTCGGTTTTTTTGTTTTAGTTTTTTCATCATCAAAGGAACAGAATGGTGCCTTCCAGCAGATGTAGATGAAATGACTCACAATAAAAACCGTCTTTAATTTAACAACGAAGGGGTCATTTTAACCGGCTTTAAGACTCATTGAAGTAGACTTTCAGATTGTATCACCATTTTGCAGTATGTCATATTGACAGCTCGATAATCCACTGGTTCTTGATGTCATGGTGAAGTCTTGTCTCTCTCTCTCTCTCTCTCTCTCTCTCCATCCTCCAATCAGGGATGACTGTGGAGGTGTTGGGCACTGTTATTGGTACAGCCATCCAGGGTCAGATCGTGGGCATGGCCAACGCTCCCTGTGTTCCCGTAATCGACGGTGTCCCGGTGGAGTTCGGCAACGCCTCTGCCGTCCCGATGTCCCTGCTTGACTCCAACTCCAGCCATCCCGTCATCTCTCTGGATGACACGGTAATAACATACACGCCCGGAACCAGGACTGCCTTACGATCGACTATCTAGTTTACCACGTTGGCTGTCCGCCATCTTTATCTTGTGTTCAAATTAAACACAAATTTGCGTTACATTTAAGATTTTTTTTCTTTTTTTCTCAATGAATCAAATTTCCATGCGTGTTAGTGACTTCAAAATACCACGTGATGGGAAAGCCTTTCCAAGAGGTGTTAACCTTCTAACCTCTCCTCACATAGAAAACGGCCTACATGATCGCTTCCGGCATTATCTGCGGCATCTACGTCCTCTGCGCTATCGTCCTGTTCTTTGGCATCCGTGAGAAGAAAGGTAAAGAACTGTCTGTCCCATCCCCTGTATTTATACCCACCCCTGCATGTTTGACACCCTTCCTTACACGACTTGGCTCCTTGAAGGCCAGGCCTGGTTTCACTGAGCTGGGACATTCCCACATGTGTGGCCGTTCATGTGACAGAGCTTGTTATTGATCTTTCTGCTGAAGGCGGGTGGAGTCCGCGATGACGGAACATTTTGGACCAAATCTTGCTATAAAAAATGCTATAAAAAAACCCAGCAGTGTTTTTAATACAAGTGTGCATTAAAGACAACTTCTATGGGGTTCGAATGGTCAAGTTGGATACATGTTTTTAAATGACGTCCCTTCTCTTTGTTCGGCCCCCGCTTCCAGAGTCCTGCCGACCCAGATCGGAGCCCATGTCCTTCTTCCAGGGAATAAGGCTCGTGATGGGACACGGACCCTATGTCAAGTTGGTCATGGGCTTTCTCTTCACCTCCCTGGGGTTCATGGTGAGAAGAACACAATCAAAATCGCTCACTCGATGTTTTCGTTTTGTGTAAGAAATTATAGAACTTAAATCATTTAACGTTAGTAAATACTAATAAAACTGCCAACTGCCATATATCTGACTCAAAGGCGTGGTTCCTCCTGTATGGCCTCAGGTCCTCCCTCACACCACTGTCCTATCTAGAGAAGATCTATGGTCCAGCAGGTGAAGCCTCTGGCCATGGTTACGGTTACCTATCATAAACAAGACTAGTAGAGGCACTGACCAGCGGGACATCCTCTACTGTTACGCCCATATAAGGACAAACAATACATAGTATTCTGTACTCCTCCCTCTATATCTCCCCCTTTGTGCTCTGAAGACTTACGGGGTACATCGTATGAGTCTTGTCCCATGATCATGCTTTATTAAACATGAACTCACTGCCTCCCCAGAGGGTCAGACTGAATCTTTTGTGTGTGTGTGTGTGTGTGTGTGTGTGTGTGTGTGTGTGTGTGTGTGTGTGTGTGTGTGTGTGTGAGTTACTTCTCGTGTTGAATGTGTCTCCTGAGTCTGACCCACCGATGTGGTCTACCAGTCTGGGTATTTACAGCGAGGGGGGGGGTCTTTTTTTGTTTCTTTCTACAGCTGCTGGAGGGGAACTTCGCTCTGTTCTGCAGCTCCACGCTGGGCTTCAGGAACGACTTCCAGAACATTCTGCTGGTCATCATGGTGAGTGTCCACAGCGATGACCGCTGGCTCCAGCCGGCTCGCCCCTTCAGTTAGTCCACTGTTTGGAATGGAATTCGGCCGTAGCTCTCAGAACATGACAAGAGAACTCGCTGGCTTCTGTGGTGGGTGGGTCATAAATTGTCCCTTCGGTCTCGAATCTGGTCCACCCAGCGAGACCCAGTGTCTCCCTGCCTTCTCGTGTCGATGATCTATTCTATTCCCACGACCTTTTAAATGCCAGACTCTTCCCACAAAAGACTCGGTTCATGATGTGCTTCCATCGCCTTTTTTGTTTCTATCACCCAACAGAAGAAGTCTGTCACCTACTTTAACGACCCTTTTTGTTTGACACCTGTTTAAGGACATTCTTGATCACCGCATCTTGGGTGCAATTGCAGGGAGGGGGGTAGAGGAGAACTCGGTCTAGCGTACAGAAGAACTGTACTGTCACCCCGGCTCCCGGGTGAGCGGGTTTGAACAGATTACACGCTCTGATCCTTCACTTTATGCAAAGGATTACTCTGTCTCCTTTTGATCCAAGTCTCACTTAGGACCTAAAATTGTAATTCGTTTTTTAAGACTTTAGAAGTCCGTGTACAGTTGGTCTTTTACCGGTCTCGGACAGCCACTGAACGGGTTTAATCCTCTCTGCGGTCCACCTCGACAGAACAATCAAGAGAGCTATCCTCCTGGTCTTCCACGCTGTACACCCAAAAAGGCTCCACCGTTTGCCTTCTTTCTTCTCTGCCTTGAGAGAACACTCTGACAAGAGTTTCTTTGAGACCTTGGGAAACAACTGAGCTCTGATAAATGAAAACATTGTCCGAGAGCGACGGGGGAGCTCCCCTCAGGGAAAACCAACATCGGGAGTTTTTTTTTTTCTGGTTTTTGTCGCCTTGTGGCCCATTAGGAAGCCGGCGCTAGCCAGCAGAGGTTTGACCCGCGGGCTGAACAACTCGTACATGTGCACAAGGTGCTAGCCACGCGAGCTGTGGTTAGTCAGAGGAGACCGCCTCACAGGCGGAATATAAGTGCTTCTGCTACGCTCGTGGAGCTTCAGAAGCAAGGAAGAGTCATAAACTCTAAATATACACAGAACTTCAACCGATGCAAATAATGTCCGGCTGTGCTCTTAATAACGCACGGCCTCCTTCAGCGTGACAGGGCGGTCCCCTCTTTCGGTTCTCAGCGCCCAGATTGGTTGTCTCTAAAAGACGAAGAATGTGTTTTGATTCGTTAACTTGTTTTGGTGAAACCGTGAGAAGCTAAAAGGGCACACTGCTCAGGGAACACCATCACACATCAATATTATGTAATGCTAGACTCCATGTGTGTGGGGGGGGGGGGTGTTATGTTGTTCACTGTTGTGTGTGTGGTCACTGTTGTGTGTGTGTGTGTGTGTGTGAGAGGTCAACGGTTCTTCCTTGTAAACGTCGGCTCCTCACAGAACTGGAAGGGGAAGAAAGTGGAGAATGCGACCTCTGTTCATTCTGTCTCACGCTGCTGTTGTTGACTCATGACGTCGTCGTGAGGTGATTTCATGTGTTTGTGTACAGAACCAGACTGTTGTGTTTTCCTGTTCAAAGGTTCCCCCGGTATTAAAGTGTCTCACTGGGGCTTTCTGGATGTTTTATTAAGAGTGCTTGTGTTGGCTCACCGGGGCTTCTCGTTTCTCTCTCACCAGCTCTCTGCCACCCTGGCCATCCCCTTCTGGCAGTGGTTCCTGACGCGCTTTGGCAAGAAGACGGCCGTTTACTTTGGCACCTCGGTAAGACGAGCGGTTGCCATGTTGGCGAATGAAACGGCTGTTTTGGGTGCCGAGTTTTGCTCTTCGACAAGACTTTTTCTTCATTATTTATTTGAACATGTGATGTTAGGCAACACAAATGGCACATTTTCCTTTAGTTTCCTCAGTTGAAACGATAAGGTGCATGCTAGCGCTGGCTAACTGCTGAAGCTACGATGCCGACGCTGACGTACTGTTTGTGTCTGCAGTCCGTGGTGCCCTTCATGATCCTGGTGGTGTGCGTCAAGAGCAGCCTCGTCGTCAGCTACATCGTGTCCTTCGCCGCCGGCATTGGCGTGGCCGCCGCTTTCCTGCTGCCCTGGTGAGGGAGAGACACGTGCACACGCACACACACACACACACACACACACACACACACACACACACACACACACACACACACACACACACACACACACACACACACACACACACACACACACACACACACACAGAGTGAAGATGGCAAATACCCTAACATCCGTCAATCTTCCTGCTCCTCTTCTTGCGGTCACTCAGGTCCATGCTGCCGGACGTGGTGGATGACTTCCAGGTCCACAACCCGGACTCCGTGGGCCATGAGGCCATCTTCTACTCCTTCTATGTCTTCTTCACCAAGTTCGCCTCCGGAGTCTCCCTGGGCGTCTCCACGCTCAGCTTAGAGTAAGCGTTCTCTCTCTCTGTCTGTCTGTCTGTCTGTCTGTCTGTCTGTCTGTCTGTCTGTTTTGAGTAACTTTCTCTCACTGTTGAGTAACTTTCTCTGACTGCGTCCACTCATGGCGGCTGTAGGGGAAGTTTAGTGTTGTGGTGACTCAGTTCCCTCTCCAGATGGAAAACCGATGATAACATAGTTATGCACGTTGTTTCCTCCCTCCAGTTTCGCCGGCTACATCACCAGAGGCTGTACCCAGCCGGCCGCGGTGGACATGACTCTGAAGCTGCTGGTGTCCGCTGCGCCCATCGCCCTCATCATGGTGGGCCTGCTCATCTTCCGCTCCTACCCCATCGACGAGGAGAGGAGGCAGGGCAACCGCAAGCTGCTGCAGGAGCAACGGTAAGGCGGCGGTCTGGGGCCAGAGACGGCTAAGCGCTTGTTTCTGGCACCGACGCGAGTAGCTCCTAAATCTACCTATCTGTCTATCTGTCGTCCCTGTGTTTTCTTTACATGTGATCCCATTTAATTTAATTATTTTTTTAATTCATAAATTGACTCTTTGTTTGTTTGCTTCCAGGGACATCGAGGCTGAATCCGAATCCGACGCCACAGAGCTGTCCAACATGGCGTAGAGCACTCTGCAAGACGGACTGCACCGGGCGACAAGCTGTTTGCACTGGGCGGGGTCAAAACGGGACCCAGGCCCCTCGAGACACTGACACATTTAACCAAACGCTGCCGTGGATACAGCCACAGCGAGGCCTTTCTCATAGCTGTGCCCTGCCATCGTCGTCGTCGTCATCATCATCATCATCATCATCACAGTCATCCTCATTATTTAGTTAACTATTCTTGGGTCAAAAAGTCCAACATCTGTCATTCGCAGTGAACGATATTCACACCAGCTGCGGGAAATGAAGTTGCACAAAACCCATTTTAAGGATGTTGGTGTAGGACTAAGTTGGTGGTCCTGTTGAGAGCGGGACGAGTCATCGGTTCCTGTTACATGCCATATCCTAGCCAAACGTCATGTCCTTAAGAGATGCACTACAAACAGCTCTGCACTACTCGTGAGAGGTGAACCGTATGCCTTACTTTTTAGGTTTTCTTTTGGCGTTTTTTTTTCCTTCTAATGTTTATAATGGTTTCCTACATCACTGTTAATATTTTGTGGAGTATTTTTTACAAACGTTCTGAAAGAGAACTGGCATTTTAGACCAAGCAGTCTTCAGAACATTTCCCCGTGTGAGAACCAACCGCCAACTGTAACGCAGCATCAAAATCGTTTTTTTTAAACATGGTTGACTTATTCTTTTTTTCGAGGATTATTGTGTTTATTTTGCAAGGTTTTGCTCACATCTAATTGAAAGAAACCAAACAACCTGTTTCCATCCTGTAATGAATTCCCTTGCAGATGTCGAAGCGGTGTTTAGGTCTGCAGCTTATATATTAATAAGAACTTTGTTGTTCACGTTTGGATTTACTGTTAAACCTGTGCCCTCATTGGCAACACGCTATTGTACTCCAACATTGTACTGAAACCACTAAACTTAGGGAAACTAATTGCACAGTATCAATAACCGACATGAACTGTTTCTAAACCCAGCGTTTGAAATAATCGACATTATTTATAGCATGGCTACTGAGTACTATGAGCTGAGTTGGGTGCTCCTTCATTTGTTTACTTAATGTAAAAAAAAACTAAAACTAAAATGTACTCATCTAATGTCCTTGCTATTTAAGTATTTATTAGTTTTAATTTAGTGCTTTCTTTGAATTCAGAGTTGAACTTTCATAATTGATGCAGTATGTAATTGAAGATGTGTAGTACTGACTGGAGAGAAATCTAATTAAGTCCGTGTGAAAGAAGAGTATATGTTTTTTTCAGTGACCCCATCTGCCAACCAAAAGAGGGTGACATTTTAAAACGCTTCAATTCACAAGACTTTTTTTTAACGCATGTGGTTCTAGTCGGTGCTGCTTCACATACTCAGAAAAGGGAAGCACAAAGACAAAATGTGTGTGTGTGTGTGTGTGTGTGTGTGTGTGTGTGTGTGTGTGTGTGTGTGTGTGTGTGTGTGTGTGTGTGTGTGTGTGTGTGTGTGTGTGTGTGTGTGTGTGTGTGCTTTCTGCCAACCTCTTTGTACAGTTTAAGAGAAAATGAGTTGGCTGTTGCGTGATCATCTCACCTGAGGCCATACAAAGAAATGACATTCATTTCATATCTTTTTGATACGGATTAATTTTGTGTACAGTGTTATACATAATGTTATTCGACATTCGAGTGGATGTGGACTACCAGTGAAATGTTAAATCAAGCAGATTTTTCGAGAGGTGATTTCATTTTGACATTTGTAAATGATGACTCCCCTAAAACGGGTGGACGGAAGGCAAAGTCTTTGTAAATGTTTAGTACTTTTTCCTCAATTTCTGAGGGCTGTACTGAATTTGTGAGCTTTAATCTAATTGGAAACCACACAAGCCCTGTGTGTGCCTCCTGTGAACATATGTATATATTGTATGTACACCTGTAAATACCCCTGACATTTGTGGCCGCATGTGAAACGAAGGTATGTGCATTCACTGTAGTAATTTAAGAAAAAATGAGAAAAACATTCAAGATGTTAATAAATACTAATCGATACTTGTAAACTCGGGTCATCGTCATCATCAATCATGAATTGAGATTCATAATAAAGATGGGATTTCGCTTCCACTGCAAACGACAGTAGGCTGTAAAACGCAGAAGTTGTGAACACGACATAACGTTCACAAACTGAATTGTTAATTTAAACTATGGAGGATTTTTAAATAAATGCCATATACTACAATACTAGAATATATATATATATATACTATAATACTCATGTGAGCGCTCACCAGGCCAGTGCTGCCATCTAGTGTTAGCCGGCGGTATTACCGCCAGTGGTTTATCCACGGAGCTCGATTGCTTTCGTCTGGTCTGCCGCATGAGTCGATCACCGAGTCAGCTGCTGATGCAACACGCTGACTGGTGCGCCCGGCTTCCTGCTCCTCATCACCGAGTCCCTCACTACAAGGATACAACATAAAGGTAAATCAGAAAGAAGATCAGACAGATGTAATTCGTGTTAGCATGTGAACGCATATCACGCCCATTCGCCAAACTATTTACCAGCTAATTCCCTGCTAACTGGAGCTAGTAGGCGCTAGCCAGCATGCTGCTACATGTTCAACGTGTCGTGAGCCTTAACTTGAGTTATCAGTCGATAAATCGATACATAAAAAAAAACGTACAAGTAAACTCTATTCAACTGCTAAAGTGTCTCTATCCGACGTGTGCACGTTCATGTGTTGTAGGAATACCTGGTAGTACTTAGTAGGAGGAATAGTAGGAAGTAGGGCTGCCGCGGTAAATACATGCCAGTTTAGACACTAGCGGCTCCTAAGAACAGGAAAAAATGTCTAATGTCGTAGGAGTCCCAAACTATTTCAAACATGTTTGATAATCTATATATATCTATTTGTCCCTCAATATTGTGAAATGTGATAAAAGTAGGGATGTGAACGCGGCTGACCTACCGAGAGGGAGGAGGTGCGCGCGCAGGGGAGGACGGCGCTTTAAACGTGATTTTCAAAACTGCATGACATTGTAGGCTATAAATTCGCCAGCTCCCAATTCAAGCATATGTTGACTGACTCAACTCATCATAAAACGTGTACGTTTGAAATTGCCACCAGTAAACATGTAGAGATTCTTTTTTTGTTTTTCACATCCCTAGATAAAAGGTTGCTTCGTGTAGTGCGGTGCGGCATTGGACTTTCAGCACTTTCACTTCGCGCTCTCTCTCTGCGCTCACGGACCACGAAAATAGTCCGTGAAAAATCAAAACTCATTATACTAGCCCTAAAGTGTTGTGTTAATTTAATATTAAAATCGAAAACAAATAATAAAAAACTTCCAAAATACAGGATTTTTTTTTTTTTTTAAACAACCGCGGTGGTGCGGTTGTTTG
>OOFB01002193.1:2800-16193 GCA_900323305.1 Trachyrincus murrayi
AATTATATATATATATATATATATATATATATATATATATATATATATATATATATATATATATATATATATATATATATATATATATATATATATATATTTCTATACAGTTTTAGGTCATGCATTTTATTTTGACTCACTATTGTCACTCAGTCTTGAAAATCAGTGATTAGTATGCACCCAAATTAATAATACTAATTCATTCATCATAATCAAATAAATTTTCACCCCCCCCCCCATTTCTTTTTATGGTGTGCTGCCCCTGATCTATGATAAATAACTAAATGTATGTGCTCCTCATTACACTACACTATATGTTAAATAATATGTTAAAAAAAAAACACTAATTTCTAATTAAGATTTGGTATTTCAGTGTCGACATACCTCAATCCAAGCAGAATGTCTACGTAGCTGGCATGTCCAGCATCCACCAGTTCCTTGGACAGATAAATACCGTTGACCAGGACGTCCACCTCCCATTGTCTGTCATCTAAATCAACCTCCCAGAAGAATATCTGGAGGTCCTTGTGGCACACACGCTCCTGGAAGAACACTGCTGCTTCATCTGTCCACTGCCATGTATCTGAGACTGGGTTCACTCCCCTCAACGAGCATGGGTAGGTCATCTTTGGCAGTCTCTTAAGTGCTTCCGGAAGAATCTTTACTTTTTGGTAGCTGCTGTATGCCAGGTATATGCAGTGGCCGTAATCTACAAGGTTAATTACCACAGTTTTTTTAGCATGTACAACCTCCGCCCTGCACCATTTGCCCTTTGTATCTGAATACACCAGGCAGCATGAGCCAGGGACAAGGTGAGCTTCAGGAAGAGGCGTCATCTCACTGGGTAGCTCTTCCAGCATGGCGGAGACTTCGTTCATAATGAGAAGGGAGTCCTCCAGGACTATGTAGAAGTCGAAGGGGGCAGTCACTGCCGCGGCAAAGCCACAATACACCTGGCCCATACTGATGGGGGCAAAGGAGAGTTGCTGTGGGAGGCTAGTTCTTGGTCTGGTTTGTTCATCTTTATAGTTTGTTGTTTCAGTCTCTCTGGGAATAGGGTTGATGTCTTCAGAAAGTTGCCATGAATTTGTAATTTCTGCTTGCTGAATGAACGACTTCATGGCTATTTGTACCAGCCAGAGGTTGTTGGAATCTGAGTGGGTCATAAACAGCAGCTTCAAATCTTTGCCTACAAGCCGTCTGAGGGATTCCAGAGCAAATTGTGTCATGACCAAGCTGGGGTTATTCAATTTGCATAATACTGCAAGGCCAGAAATATGTGCAAGGTCACTGTGAAACTGTCTTAAACCACAAGTAGTTTCTGTTGTTAGTCCATGATCTAGAAGGAACTTGGGTTGGTCAACATGCACAACAATGGCTCTGCTCCACCTGTCCTTGGGTCCTTTCACCAGACACTTGAGGCCCTCTTTGACTTGCTCATTTGGCAATGTGCCACACTCATTGAGATTTTTTGCAATGAGACTTTCAATTGTCAACAAGAGATCTCCAGTATTGTCCAGTCTCACATAAAAATGTCCATTCTGAAGGACTGATAGAAGTGTTCCTTGCTTCATATCTAGCTCTTGAGTTGGTGGCCGGAATGCATCCACAACATCCCTCCTCACATCTGAGGATTCAGAGGTTCTGCAAGACTTCAGAGAGACATTTGTATTGCCAGGCATTCTACCTGGCTCTTGCAAACACATCATTAACTTAGATTTGGTTGGCCTATCAGAGGACTCAGGCACTTTGTCTTTGGTAGAGACTGTCACTTCAGATTTGTTTCCTTCCTTTATGAGACAGCTTGGCTTTATAAGCATCGGTTTCGTTTTGTATGAACTCAGATTGAGCTCCCGTCCTTCTTGTTTTTTAGGTACACTGCTGGGTCCAGCAGCACCATCAGGTACTGGAACTGAAAAACATGCTTTTTCTTCAAGAATTTCAATCTTGACTTTCCACTGAGTGCCAATCCAACCTACAAACTCAACCATGAGAGGTTTATCTGTGATAGCATCCCTGAAAGTGCTGTCCTCGTCATCAGTGCTTGTGTTGAGTAAGGAGCATGGTTCAGTGCTTGTGTTGACTAAGGAGCATGGGATGCTGAATCTAGGCTGACACATCAGTTTGTCTGTCATGGAGTAAATCTTGTCCTTTCTTAAGACTGAAAGGTTTCCATAGTCCAGAAACTCAACTTTGAAACCATTTCCCTCAGAACCCTTTATGACAGCTCTGTACAAAGCCCCATCATCGTCATATTCTGCCAGAACACTGTTATTTATGTCCAACTCCCTTGGTGTGCTCTTTATCAAAGAAGCTCTGCTCACACTGCAGTTGAGGACCTCCCCCATATTCAGAATATTTGTTTCATCCTCTTGCAGTTGAAGGAAAAAGTCGCCGACAGTGTTAATGTGTGAAGCATAACATAAAGCCTTTAGACCTGGTTTAAGTCTTGTGTTGGGCAAACTGGAGAGTGTAGGAATTTCAGCAATGCATGGTATCTGGTGTTCTTTGGTTGTGTGTAATGTTGGTGACAGTCTTTTGTCTTGCTGTTGGCTGTGGGTTGTGTTTAATGTTGGTGACAGTCTAATGTCTTGCTTTTGGGTGTTAAAGCTCTTACTTTGAATAACTTCCTTTGGGGTGACCTTTGGTTTGTTTGAGACTGGTGTGAGATGACCTTTGGTTTGTGTGAGATTGTCAATATGGTCATTGACATTGTTATTAATGTGGACATCTCCATTGAACAGCTCAACAGTCACTGAACCATTCTCAAGCTTTCCAACTACATCAGCTCTCACTAGCTCATAGAGAAGGGTTTCCTTAAGCCACTGCGTAACCCAGGCCAAGGGCTCCTTTTTCGGAACACGAGCAAGGCTACATCTCACTGCCTGCATGGGAGTGTACAGCAGTTCTGATGAATGGTTAGGAATAGACAAGACGTTGGTCTTCTCTACAATGCATGTGTTTCCATAATCCACAAAGAACACAGAAAGATACAAAGAGGACTGGACGGGTTTTGCCAGACCCCGGTACCATCTGCCATCAAAGTATTTTGCCAGGCACATACTCTCTACTGGGGTTGTGTCATCTGCCCACAGTATTTTCTCCTTCTCCTCTGAGATTTTGGTTTCAAGTTCTTCAATGATTTCACTGTTCCTGTCAAGCTGGCAGTAGATATCCCAAGTGCTGCTTACATGTGTGACATAGACTAGCTCCTTATTACCACAGCTCAAGTTGAACGATGAGTAGGAAAAAGAGACAGGGTATGCAGAGGAGGGGCACTTTGATTGGATTTTCACAGGACTCGCCAAGCCCTGCCCAATGAGTAATTCTGTGATACTGTGCTGTAACTGAGAACTATGAAGGTCCACAACAGTGCACAACCCTTTGCCTGTCACCCACAGCAGGGAGGTCAGGCTACATGTTAAACTGACAGAGTGATCCTGCACAAAATCTCTGAATAAGGTGCACTCTTCAGTGCTCCATTCTCCACAGCTCTTTGGATCGATAGGTTCTATCAGGTTGTAGAGGCTGCATCTGAAAGCTTGGGCTTCAAGTTCAGAGTACTCTGGTAGTATTTGCTGAAGTTTGTGCTCCTCAACTTGTAGAGTTGTGCCCTTATCAACTAAAAGTACACTGATGTGGCTTGAACTTTTCCTTTCAGTGATGCAAGCCCTGTACCATTTGGCATCTTCAGGTGACTTGGCAATGCAAAATATGGCACCTACATGAACAGGTACAGTATGTGTTGAGTAATACTGCTGGATTTTGGCCATCAGTTCCTCTAAAGCTGAAAGGTTGTCTGACACTTGGCACCAGAAGTCTGATGGACATTTAATGTAAGTGCATCGGACAGGCATCTCACAACCAAGCTTCAACTGAAGTGATTTGATCACAACAGGATCTTCAACTTCTGGACTTATTTCTTTAGTGAGTGTACACACCGGCATTTCCATGACCTTCTCATCCCTTGGAATGACATTCTGATGCTGTGTCCTAGTACTTAATTCCTGCCTCCTTTTTGTAGTTTTAGTTCTAACAGATGTATCCTGCTTCACAGTCTCTGACTGTGTGTACTTCCAGGGTTCTGCTTGCTTACAAGAGATCAGGAGCTCTGTAATGCTCTGATTAGTTTTGTTTTCCATTGCGAAGAGGTCAACGACAACTTTGTCTTTTCTTTGGTGGATAACATGGACCATCAGGGATCTGTTTGATACAGTTCGTCTGAAAAACTGACTGCTAGCTGATGTCCAAACATCAGTTAGGGGCATGATATTACCCAGAGTGCAACTGAGGGCAAATGCTGCTTGGCTCACAAACTTCTCTGGTACTTTCTTAATTAGCATGTATGGGACTTTCTCTGTGTTCCCAAAATCGATGAAAAGTACCACAGCTCCAAAGTCAAGCTTGTGTTTGACTACCGCTCTGTAAAACTGCATGTCATGCTCATACATAGCGCAGCACATTGATCCCAATTGAGGATTCTCCAGCACTTGTTCGTTCAGTTTTACTTGACTGAAGTGCTCTGAAATTTGCTTCATCATGTCTTCAAAGTCGCTGTTGTGTTTCTCCGTTCTCAGCGAGAAGTCGTTTGGATTGATGACATGAACTACATAGCCCACACATTTAGACTCTGTTGTAAGACCTTCAGCTTCAACTGATGAGCGCAAAAGATGAGCCATGACAGTTTCACAGCACAAATCGCCACCCTGTGGTAGCACCTGTGCACATTTATAAACCACCTCATGTTTCAATCTGGAAAGCTCTTGGGTCAGCTCTGGTTCTTTCACAATGCTGTCTTCAATACAGAGTATTTCGATTGAGTAGATATTCAGTTTTACATCCCAACTGATGATCTTAGCATTGAGTACTCCACTGAGTATCCCTTTCTTGAGAAAGCATAGCTGCTTATGTTTCCAATCCTTGTTGTGTTCAGTTACAGAAGAGAGCGCGCATGTAAAAGCCATAATGGGAATTGACAAGAAATCAAGTGGCAGCCTGAGGATGTTATCCACTCTGACTGATTCACAGAATCCATAGTCGACAAAAAGTACTTGCACTTGGGAGTTTACAGGCAGGCACTGCACAAAGCCTCTGTACCATTTGCCATCTTTGCCTTTCACTGAGCAAAACAGGCCCAGGTTGTCTTGTGGTGTCTGATTTGGATTATTTATCATGGAATGGCACGCTGCAGTCAACCTCTCTGACATTGCCTGTACATCTGATGCAGCATTGCTCATCTGACAGTTGAAAAGGCCAGGGTTCACTGCGGCAGTTACTTTCAATTGAATGCATGTTCCAGCACTCATTTTTGGCCCACAGAATGACAGAATTTCCTTGAGTCCTTTTATACTTGAGGATTTGCAGTCATTTTGTCCCCTTGGATTTTGGATGAGGTGGTCAGGGACACGTTCCATATTCTGTTCAAGTGGCACCTCTGTAAGCATCTTAACTAAGAAGAGGAACGTGTCTGTATCCACATGCTTACCAAAACCCAGTCTAACAAGCTCTTTGTTAATGTCAGTGGCCTCCAAAATTAGCACTTTATGGGGAAGGAGGGCATGAATGTAGCCTGTGACATTTTTTCCAATTAGAGACAAGAGGTACTTTCCCGTGAAAGAATCCCAGCAGTCCTGTAGTGGCAGCACATTGGAAAAAAAGCCAGAGACGATCTTTGGAGGAAGATCAAATAGATCATTTGAACAGGAAGACATTTGAGAAATGTCCACGCTCAAGACGTTGCCGTGGTCGATAAGGAACACACCAAACGTATCTGCATTTTCATTTTGAACCTGCCCTCTATACCATCGCCCTGATATTAAATCCTTGACCAGGCAAAGCTCTCCCACTTCCACATAAGTCTTTGTCTTTGGTGTGTTCTGTATTTCTACCTGCAGGATGCTATAGTCCAGGTCAGATGTGGTCAGGTAATGGCCCTGGAAGTGTATAAGGGATGCTTCTATGTTCCAGTCCAAGTGTGTTAGCTTCAGATTGATTGGCCAAAGGGCACATATTGCAGATGTGGCAGAATCTTGAGACCTATAAGATACATTTTCATTTTGCTGGGTTAGGAAACTACAATTTAAGATCATATTTTTAATAAAATGTTTTAATATTGTAAACATTGTAGCCATTATATATATATATATATACATATTTCAATATATTATATATAATTACACTGATCACACTGCAGTATAGCAACAGCATTATTATGGAAATTATGATCTCTGCATTAACAGCACTGTTGGATTTTAGACACTGATTCTAGCTTGTCTTAACAAATGATATGAATTAAAGGAATAATTCACCTAATATAATATTCTAAAATATGCTGTACTTACTCTTGAACAGTTCTAAATATTCTCTTAACATTTAGCCATCATTATTTAAGATTACACAAAAAATGTAAGTCCTCATTCTCAGGCTTCTAGATGGCTACGATTTTATTGATTTGATCCGCTACAATGGAGGAACGGATACAAACAAATAAAACGAATATGCAGAATCAAATATCGAAGGGTGGCTGAACCCCTGGTTCAGTGTATTATATGTATTAATACAAAAATCACTGAATTGCGATATCATGCTAACACCTGGTAGCATATGGCTCGCTATCTTCCTTGACATCCCTTTGACTGCCAATAGAATGCTGTCATTTTTATTCCAATGCAACACACCTTTAATATGTATATATTAAAGTACAATTGGCATTATAGATTAAATGCATTACATACAAATACAGGTTGTATGGAACAGTGAAACCAGATTGTATCCAATGTAGTTTAGTTGGGAAAAACAATCACATTCACAGGTACACAGGGGTGTAGCTCATAGTTTAGACTCAGAGTTGGCTATATCATGAACCACCAAGCCTCCTTGCAACGTAAAATCTGTTGGGCTGTATGAAGCTAAACCTCCTTCCTACAGTTAAATCTGTTGGGCTGTATGAAGCTAAACCTCCTTCCTACAGTTAAATCTGTTGGGCTGTATGAAGCTAAACCAGCTCAAACTGATGAGATGATGTCACCTGCACCAGCTGCTGTCAATATTTCTAGCAGTCATCAGAATCAGAATAGATAGCCATCTTTGATATCGCTAGCGGCTGTGCTACACTCGGCTGTTTTAGCTGGGGGAGTACTCAGAGGCTGTCCATCCTAAGTTAGTTTTTTTTACACACACTTACCATGTTTTAACCAATAATTTTAGAGTGAACTATTCCTTTAAGCAAATCAGTTTTCAAATATGATTGTGAAAACATCTGCAGTCCAATTAAAGTGACTAATAAAATTGCTGTTTTTCTTTGCATCATTACAAGCACTCGTTTTCCACTAGCTTAACCTGCTAATAAAGGCTTATTATTTTATTAGCAGCTTTTGTTTCCAACTTACTTGTGACAATTTGAGTCCAGCCTCGACATTATGGCAGCTGCACATGAACCTGCCAACACCTAAAATAGAGATTACAAATAAAGTTATTACTATAATTCAGGGCTTGACATTAAGCATTTACAGATACTTGTCCTTTGGACAAGTACATTTACCTTTAATTTGTAAATGAAAAAAGTAACTTGTCCAGACCAAAAAAAATCACAAATGTACAATTGTGTAGTATTATCAGTTTATTAAACACACATTTACTTGAAATGTAAACACCTTATACAGGTTAAGGGTCAGTGAATTAATTCGATGCATGGACCAAAACGTCGGATTCAGAGTCACAGCCACATGGACAACACAATAATTAGAACTGTTGATATGGTTGGATTTAGTGCGTCCATCACTTCAACTAACTCCTGTTAAATACACGGTTATATGTACGAGAAAATGACCATGAACTGTTAATCCAGCCTGAACTGGACTAAGATGTGCATGCGGGCGAGAGGGAGATATTCACTCCTCTACTTCCTCTAGCTGTCTCCTTTAGCACAATGTCTAGACACCCAAGGGTCGTCCCTTTATGAAGCTGGAATGTTGGAGAACGAAACTGGATACATCCCAGGCTGCGAAAACGACCTGCAGGAAAACGGACGCAAGAGGACACCCGAACCAACCGCAGAACCGCCATCCAAACCCACCATCACCAGATAGAAGCGCTTCGCTGGAAGCAAAGGAAATCAGTCATTATAGCACCAATGTCAAATATAACTGTGTTCTGTCTGTATATATTATATATAATATATTAAGTATAGCCTACCAAATAGGCCTATTAAATGTCTCAAATTATACAATATATAGACCTAACACTAAATACAATAACAGTGTGTTTTTGTGTCTGAGATGCATCGCCATGCATGCAGAGTATGTAGTTTAAGAACTTTATTTGTTGTTCCTATAACTATAATTAAAAAGGTTAATGAAGGTTTAGATAGAAAAGCACCGCAGTGATTTTAGTTTGACAAAATAGCTCAAAATAGGACAGTGAAGGACAATTCTTCATTGCGGATATAATTGTGTGTTCCATCTGTCTGAAACAAACCAAATATATGAAATGTCTCTTCAACGAATCAATACAATTTTACGATAGGCTATAATATAAAACTAAATACAATAAGTGTGAGTGTGTGTTGTGTCGGACACACATCGCCTTACGTGCAGTGTGGCAACACAGTTCTCAACTGTGTTATTCATTCTTTTAAATTGTATAATTAAAAAGGTTAATGTTGTTGCCATTATTATTATATCCTATGTTATCTCCTAACAATGTAGGGATTTCCTTGTGTAACCCTGTCTTTAATTATCACTGTCATGGTCCAACGTGGGAATAGGCAGAGCTGGGTTGGGGGTGTCCTCGCGGGGTACCAAGATTGGTGCATTTAAAGTTCTAACTGTTATAGTTGTCAAATGCCCCAGACACATGTAACATTATAGGCTCAGTTTGCTCACTTTAAAGCATGACCTATTTTTTACCTCCCATTCACTTGCATTGAGCAGCCTACAAACTAAGACATTTACAAGTTTACAACTATTCTAAAGACGCAGTGGCGGATTTCTCCCGCGATTTGTTTACATAAAAGTTGTGGCTTGAATCAACTGTGTTTCAACAGTTTCTACACAATGTCACATATGATTAATTTTGGTTCTACCTCAAGTCGCAGGAGAAAGTAGCGTTCCAAGCCATTTCATCAAGGTTTTGTTTTGCTTTGTTTACATCCATGTTTATGTCCGAGCTCGTGCCCTTCCAAAGCAGTCACCATTCAAAGTGCAAAATAAAATAATTGAACGCCTGTGAAGTGAACAGTGAATAAGAAGGGCTTCCGATATATACAACAAGCACTGCAATGTACTCGTGCGTAAATATCTCTGCGCATGCGGATGAAAAAAGAGTAGACAAATTTGGGGAACAGTGCCACAACAAAACACAGTGGTCCAAAAAATCCACCAACACACATTTAATTCTATGAGATAATATATTATTCAAATGGTCCTAGTTGATATAGATTCCAATAAAAAAATGTACGATAAGCTAAATGCCGATTTTACTCGATACCATGGTCAGGCTTGTTTGTTTACTCCTCTGTAAAATAGTCTCAGCAATTTTATTTCACTCTGCAAAGTGAAATGGTCTACCGGTACTTTAAGTGAATATTCAGTCGAATATGCAAAATCTGTGAAATATGTGCAGCGCTGCATCGTCACACAGTTAACGGTAACGTTGTTTTGTAAGTGACACAGCTACTGCTAACATTAGCGAACAAGCTACTTGTTACCCAAGTTGGGCAGAACATCAGCCCTTCCTCTTCATCATAATCCTTCCAGCTGCTGATGAACTTTCTCTCCCCCTAGACTCGTGAACTTGTTTGTTTTGTTTTTATTTTTAACTGCACTTTAGAAACATTGTTGCTCAGTTAACTAATGTTAGTTAAACTCTGAGGTAACCTACCGGTTCTTTACCTGCGGAATACGCAGATCGACTTCTGATTGGTCAAGCTGAGCGGTTGAGTTATTATAGGTTACTGTTAAAGAGTATTAAGCGGCATATAAGCCACACAGTGATTATTTTTGGTTCATGATTTTAAAATATTACATTTCTCTTCTACTTGCCCCACAAAAAAATATACTTGTCCCGGACAAGCGTTACTGTCAAGCCCTGTTATTATTAGATTCATTAAACAAGGACCAAGTAGGAACAATACAACTGCCAATTTAGATTATATGCTCCCGATCCTGAAGGTAAATCGAAATTGAGAACCAGCATAGTTTTAGTGATTTAATCAATGAATGAATAGGTCATTGTACACCAAATCCGAAAACGCATGTCATTTGAACACATTAATATCTATGGCCTCTTGCACACTGAACCCAAAACTGTCGTATTATAATGATCCATAATTTGGTGCCTGGTCAATAGGATAGGCCTAAATCACTTATCTTTATGTGGATATTTTCCCCATGTTAAGTCATTTATATATTTATTACTAGCTACAATAGCTGATTAATGTATTGTTCGGTTCCGACCCATACTGTACGGTTCAATACGAATACACGTACCATTTCCCCCTAATACCTATATATTGTAATCGAAAACCGTTTTGTAGTAATTTTTCAGACTTCTTAGAAATACATTTAATATTATGCTGATATGTATTTTGGCAAAGTTTTGAAGTGGGATATAATTATATATAATTAAATATAGCCTTCGCCGTTGCATATTGTTGTTGAGACTAAAATAGGTTCATCAACGTTTTGTGGCTTCCCCCGCATTCGACAAGTTTTACAATAATGACAATGACAATTAAATGGATACGTCTCATGTTTCCAAATGTTCCCAATGGATATAACCAGTGTTGGAATTGTGTGTTAGAATTTCACTTATTTTTGTGGTAACTAGTAATGTAACTAATTACTTTTTCAAATGAAATGCAATTACAATTACTGACATTTAAATGGGCTCGTTACTTGTTACTTTTGTCTTGCGGCCAGTGCTTGATTTGTAAATCAGGAGGTACCGGAACACTGAGAGGCTGCTGATCCGGCGGGTCGGGGGGAGAAAAAAGTCACGAAACGTTTGCACGGAACGCATCAGAACCACAGAGCCTGGCGCACAGACACCTGGTGCTGCTGTGCTGAAAGTGGAACAAGAATGACATAATAAACAACGCTATGTGCAGCGCACCGATAGAAAATATTGTTGCATCTTCTGACATGACAATGGAGCCTATAGTAAACACTATATGCCCACAACGATGGGACTTTTCATTATTAGCCATACTCATTTCACCATTTCACAGCACAAACGCCCACTTGCTTAGCTGTGGGGCTTACAGTAGCCTACATGTGCTGCTATTATCGCGACCCTGTTGATCGAAACGACTTGGCTTACTCTGTAAACAGAGCACACGTAGACTCCGTCTGAACGTAGCACTCTGCCTCCTGCCTATCCTGACCATTCATTGAATATCAAGTGGAAGATATCTCAAAAAAACCTTCACCACTCACTGATATGACTGCATTTGTTGCTTTCTATAATCCAAAGTACTAGTAGTCCAGGTGGGTAAACAGATTATTTGCTAAGGTCTTAAAAATCCTACTGGTGACATGGCAGCCTAATTACCCAGCGACCTTTTCGCTCAGTGCACTCTCTTGTACATAGATAGTACCAACATCTCTCGACTTTTTAAGAATAAATGCAAACAAATAAAGAACGTGAAATTGAAAACTAATAGCATAAAATAAAATAAAAAGTATATATTTTAATTTACCAGTTTTGGTTTTATACCATGAGAGGTACCGGATCCTCGCAAATAGGTACCAGAACACCTAGTGCTCCCGGATACTGATCAGGCATGATCCGGCACAAAACTGTGCATTAATAAGAGAATTGAAGCAGACATGTAAAAGTAACAGAAAAGTTACTTTCCCTAGTAACTAATTACTTTTATATGCAGTAATTGGTAAAGTAACTTTGAAAGAAGTAAATACTAACTAATTACTAATAATCAGTAACTTGCTCAACACTGGATATAACATTAAAATCGCTGTTTAGAAGTGTATCCCGCTAGCTCTACGACAGTAAAAAAAAACTGTGTGGCTAGTGTGGGTGTAATGCATATGGACTGTATAAAATACAGGCTAAACTGACTTTCGATGTGTACATTGGTGGAAACTATCGCAGACCTTTTTTGTGCACCTTGGTGTGTAAATAATATTCACATCACTACACTAATATTAAGACATTTCTCTGCTGAGCACAGCCCTTCTCGGACTTGTTTGTAATCCTAGTGCTTATTTGCTTATTTGCTTATGTTATTTTTCTATATGTATTCAACTAATTTAAATGTATGATTTTACCATGCTGGTTTACATCCGTGTATATATAGACAAGTGTCTTGATGAGTAGAGTGAACGAGAGCCTCCAAGGAAGAACAAGCCATCGCTCTTCTGCCTCTGTGGTTCAGGTCAGAGCTCTTGATTGCAAAAGTGTCTGGCTGCAGTCTGGTGAATTGCAGTCTGGTGAATGAAATTACGTCATTAAACAATGCTCACAAAAACAATTCAACAACACAAATATATAGATTTAGGCAACTATATGAATAAAGGATACAAGAGACAGGATATATATTTATATTTTAAAACATGTAATCATATTTGACTGGCGGTAAAAGGTGCTAGTTACCACTGACTCCCATGCTGACAAACTTAATGAACTGTGTGCTATACATGTACTGTTCTTGTACCGTGTACCAGAGGTGTCAACAAGTCATTACTTTGCAAGTCCAACTAAGTCTAAAGTCTAGGGCTGCCACTAACGATTATTTTCCTATTGATTAATCCAGGGATTTTCCTGCATAGAGAATTACGAGGCGCCCGCCTCCATCAAATTTCGTGCCGTCTCCAGCTCTGGACAAAACTGAAACAATATTTTCTAACAAGCGTTGCATTCGGAGGATTTCTGTCATTTTGTAACTGCAATTGCGGCATTACGCCGATGTGGCGCTATATCGTAATCAGCACAGTGCACCGGGGCGCTGCCAAAACTGTCAAAAGAAAAGTGCTGAAATTTCCCTCCAGAGCGTCTTTTTTTTCCCCCTACAGCAGGAATGTGTACGGCGGCGCAGTGATATTTTGTGGCTGTTCAAACAGGTAAATATCGTTTCTTTTGCATCCAAGCACGTCCAGTTTATTTAAAAGGTTTCCTAAATTAACGTCACATCCCATCAGTGTAATGTTTTCAGCTTTGCAGATGTGGCTCGTAGAATCAGCGATTACTTTACAAAGCGAGTTCGTGAGGAGGAGAATCGTGAGGGCAGGTGAAACAGTGCAGACATCATCTGATAGGCAGTTAAAAAGTAATAATTCATGTTACTAACGAGATGCGGTACATTTGTCAGGTCTGAATGTAGTGCACAAGAAGTGGAAGGGACCGGTGGAGGAGAGGATCAGAGTCAGTGCAGAGT